>BOSO01014950.1:0-38053 GCA_018403395.1 Gorsachius goisagi | reverse complement strand
TAGCCATTGCCCCTTGTCCTGTTGCTGGACACCACTGCAAAGAGTCTGGCTCCGTCCTCGTTGACTTCCACCCTTAAGATATTTGTATGTATTGATGAGGTCCCCTCTCAGTCTTCTCTTCTTCAGGCTGAACAAGCCCAACTCTCTCAGCCTTTCCTCATAGGCGAGATGCTCCAGTCCCTTTATCACCCTAGTTGCTCTCCTCTGGACTCTTTCTAGGAGAAATATTTCTAGGAGATGAGTCTCTAAGGGACAATCAATTAATTTCCCCATTTAATTTTTAAAAACAAGATACCAAGTTTCAATATGATTTGGAACATAACGCTTCTGTCTTTATAAAACAGGAACAATTTCATCAGCCGGGATGATTTACCTCTTCAGAAGTTGAGCAAGCCAGTGGAGTATTTCAGATGTAGCCAGAGTAAGAGATAAGTTATCGAAAAAAATGTGTTGTGTAAAATAAGGAAGCTAAAAAAGAGAATGATTCAGGTAACAAAGAACATTCCTTTGCTTAAAATGGAGCAGGCTGCCAGTTTGTTCACTAAAAAACATATAATAATCCTTTTTGTGAATTTGCAAAAAGTATGTTCACTCCCACAGCCTTCTTCACAATCATCTTAAACTCTCCTATTAAATAAACTACAGTTACCATCTATTTCTGAGCACATGGCTGACTCCTCAGATGAGCCAATTTCCATTGCTGATATTCAAGAAGCTGTTAATTCTTTTCGTCTGGCAAAGCCCCAGTTCCCAAATAGCTTACTACTGATTTTTATAACACCTCTATTGACAAAATGACACAAGCGCAAGTTAGCTTGCATAACGACTCCTCAACCCACCTAGTCAGCCACCTATCCTCTAGCACAGCCTTGATGCACAGCATGGCCAGTCACATGCCAATACATTGGAACGCCAGAAATGCTGAGTACATCTCCACTCCAAATGTTACAGTAGCCTCACGGCATTGCTTACAATTCCAGGTACAGAAATAATTAAAACTGCTTCCTATATACATAATAAAAAATGTTTCATTTAATGAAAAAGCTCATCTGAACCTCAGCCTCTTGGAATGGGTTTGCTTTTTATTTTGTGTTAAAAGTTTGGCAGTAACCTAAATATTAGTCATCTCCCAGTGGGGAGAGACAGGACTGTTAATTGCCACTCTGCTACCATGGAATGCATTTCCATAGGACTGTTCTTCACTGTATGGTAGTTTCTCATAAAAAAATTCTGGTGCATGCCAGTCATTGCCACCAGTATCAGTTGTTCCATCCACAGGGGTCAGACACCTCAAAGGACTACTGTGGTTTTTGACCTCCAGGTCAGTAGATCAACAAACAGGGCCAGGTAGCTAAAAATCATCTTTAAGGAGATGCATGTTTTTTTGTAAAATGTCATCAGCATTTGAGAAAGAATGGAAGGAGGTACCTCCTGACTTTTGAAACAGAAAAATCTACGGATTGAATGAAGTCTCTTAGTTCTCACAGCAGTTCCCCCAGAACAACTTAAAACCAACATGGAGAAACCACAATACTACTTCTCTAGCAGCTGCTGAAGGGACACAAGACTTTATAAGTCATGCCATGCAGCTCCTGTAATTGCGAAATCATGGGGAAAAAAGAAAGCATATATTGAGGATGGTATACCATCATCTGCTGTAGCAGATTCAGAAGGTTCTGTGCTTCTTCTGTCCCCTAGTATAGAGCAAACTTTTGGCAAAAATCCTCTCAGATACATGGAAGTTATGAAAGTGTAAACTAATGTAACCACTGCTTCTGCCGGAAGGCTGAACAACTAGAAGACAGCTTGGTGCTAGAATTTCGGACTTGGCATTCAAATAAAGTCTGCATAAGAAGCATGTTTTCCACTAAATCACAAACCAAACCATTTTAAAATAAGCATTTGAAATTAGCAGAGAGTCCTTGTTGTCAACTCAGTCAATGCCCCAGTATTTGGTGTGTTTCTTAAAGCCACAGCTTTGCAACAAAAAAGTCAAAAATTCAGTTTCACAACTAAGTTTTGATTAGCCTTAGTTTTTAATTGTCACAGAATTCAAAGCTTTTGAATGCCCCTTGCTGCCAACAGTCGAATGACCTCTCTTTTGCACAAAGATCAACACACCTGTTGTAGAAGGAAATGTGCCTCTCTCATACATTAGGGTTCTCTGAAGAGATAGCTGAGCATGCAGGCATGAGAGATCACTGTGATAAAGTCTACTTGAATTCAAGAAAATTTCCTCATTGACGCTTCTGTGGGTGAAGACTGGAAGTGACCTGATGGGGGGAGGGGTGGGGGGTGGTGTGGAAAGAAGGTAGAAGAAAAATAAGAGCTTAGTTTTTTCAAAGGAGGGATTCAGTGAAGTCCTGCAGGGACCTATTCTAGATCCTTAGCTGTTGCTGTCCAATTACCAAATGACCCAGGAAAAGGGTGAAATGACCCTTATTTTGAAGCGAACTGTCAGGGTTTGTAGATGTCACCAAGGTAATCAAGTAAGTAAAAACAAAAACTATTTGACAAGAGTTACAGACGACTAACAGTATCGTGACAAAATGACAGATGAAATCCATTCTTAATAATTGCTTACAACAATTCTACCTGACATACACATGGATGGGATCCGAAATAACTGACGCCACGCATGACAAATTTGGGGGTTACAGTAGAAACCTTTATGAAATCTAAGCTCACTGCTCAGCCCTAGTCAAACATGTAAATGCAATTTTAGAATTTTTTAGGAAAGGAAAAAAAAAATAATAAAAGAAGATAATGCCACAACGTAAATGAGAGGTTTCTCTGCATCATGAACACTGTGCACAGGTATGGCTGCCTCTTCTCAGAAAAGACAACAGAAACAGAAAACAAGGAAGGACAACCAGCTTGGTGAAAAGCATGGAACAGCTGCCATGTAAGGAATGACTAAAAAGGTAAGGGATCTTCGACCTGACAAAGAAGTAACTGGAGAGTTTATGATAAATGACACAGATGTCTACAAAATCGCAAGTGAAGGAAGTAGGTAAAAGAATAATTTTTCAGCATTTCCTCCAAAAGAAACATAGGTCATCAAATTAAATTAGCAGGTGGAAGGCTCAGAAGCAAAGTTTTATTTTTTCCTACAAAACATAGCCAAGCTGTGTCATCCACAGCCAGAGGACGAGGTTTATGCCAAAAGTGTTCACGAGTTAAAAGTTCAATTGGACCAAAACATGGGGAAAAAAAAAAAGAAGGAAAAAAAATAAGAAAAAGAAAAAATAAGCAGCATGCAAAACTGTTCAATTTGCAAACCTACAGCTAAGGAAGTCCCAGACAACCAGAAATAAGAATATACAGGTGAAGTACCAGAATGGGTATCCCAGTTCTTACTTTCCTTTCACCACTGACCTTCACTACTAGTTTTCAGCTGGAACAAGGTACTGGCAACAAAAAAGCTCTAGTCGAAGCCATTATGGTCTTCCCTATGTCCCTTAGTGAAGAGGTACATTATACAAAAATGGATGGACAGTCTTTCCCAAGTTCCTGCAGTTCAGCTAGTACCCCATCATACATGTCAATACCATACCTGTTCTAGCTACTTCACCCTCTGATCAACATCATAGCTAAGTTCCACCGAACAGGAAGAGCTGCTGGAAGAAAAAGTAGAGAAGAGATGTGACAGAAGTAATTTCATTTTTTCCTCACTGTCAGTATTATATCAGCATAACATGAAATAGCTGCTTCTCCTAGGGGTTTTCCTTCCTTTTCCCACTGTACACCCTTTTACTATGGAAATACTGCAAATAAGATTAAATTACTCTTCAACACCAACAGTACGTTTGCAGTAGTTAGGATGTGACGTGATAGAAATTAAGTTATTGTCAGATTTGCTGCAGGTGTCATTTTTCTTTAGATTACAGTACTGCAGTTTTTTCCCTCAAAATCCTTACGGCAAGATTTTGAAGTGACATCACAGGTTGCAAAAGCAGAACAAGCTTCTCATAAATTTCTACTACCCAGGCACTATAAGAGCTTTTTTTGCCATCTACCTCGTTTCTTTGCCAATGGAATGCAGAATCATCATTAGTCTTTCCAGCATGCAGCAAATTAAGTTCCAGTGAATTGTCTCTTCCAGTTTCAGGTGTGTGCAGATAAGCTGTTTTCCCTTGCAGCTCTCCTAAGGGGCATACTTACCTTTTTACTGAACAACTACAATCGGTGCAGATTTTAAGAACTTCTGCCAGAAGATGCACAATATTAGTGCCACTTTAAAGAACGCTATTTAATCACCAGATATCAGGGCAGTGCAGAGCGTGGTGCATAGGAATTAGCTATTCAAAGACACAGTCTTAGACTACACATGCCCTGATGTAGGCTGTCTTTGTGTTTTTCCTTGAATATGAACTCAACATCCAAAGGTGCTTTATATCACTGTAAGTCTAGATATTATTGTGGCATATAAGACATATCAGACAGCTTTTGGTTGCTTACGAGACACAGAAGCATACTCTTGGATCCCCTGTTGACAGAAATCTTACACTGACCACAGGAAAGGGGGGAAATAAATATAAATTTGTAAATCAGATCCAAAAGATCTTTATACAAGGCTGTATACACCTTTATTCTGACTCTGCATAGCTGTTTGTCTGTTACGCATTTGTGACCAGACACTCAAAAACTCAACTGTGATCTGGAAGTGGTAAAGGACATCACATCCCACCTGGCTCTATACTGTCAGTGCACATTCATCTCACTTCTCTCAGCATCCTATATGGGTAGAATACAGGAAACCTTCATAGCTGCTTCCTCCATTTGCCATTATTGTATCATTTAAGTGACAAAGAGAAGCTTTTCCTAGTATGTCAGACTCAGGATAAAATTTTGAAAACCATCAGAAGTGATTCAGGAATCTAAAAAGCCTTTCCAATAGTGACTTAGATTCCCAGAGGCTTAACTCTCATGAGAAATAAAGTGAGACTGGGGGGGAGAGTCCAAAACTCCTAGACATTTCTGACAATACAACCATTTCTCCAGATACAAGCTTCTCTCTTCACTATCTTCACATCTTTTTCATCTGTTTGTTCTCCTACTTCTGTTATCCCCTTGTTTAACCAACCTAATTATCTCTTTTCTTCATCCTTTCAAGGAAGACTCATCTCTTCACACATTTACCCTTTCCTCTGTAACACCCAGAAACCTGTGTATATACCAAAAAGAACAGATGATATTTTGAATTCAAAGGCTTCTTCTTCCACTGTAGTAATGTTCTAGAAACCATTGGTATATTGGGCCTAGACGAGAGAAGGAGAAAGATTCACACAGTGGTAGTTCACACTCCCAGCTCATGAGTTACACGCTACCTTAATCTCAGTGTGCTGATGACATGGGGAGACATGTGCTCCCTCCGCCTGAAAGCCTCGTGCAACACACGGGATCCATCTCACGGACAGAACACCAGCTGTAATCATAGAATCATATAATCATTTAGGTTGGAAAAGACCTTTAAGATCATCAAGTCCAACCTTTAACCTAACACTGCCATCCCACCACTAAACCATGTCCCTAAGCACCTCATCTATCCTTCTTTCAAATACCTCCAGGGATGGGGACTCCACCACTTTCCTGGGCAGCCCGTTCCAATGCTTAACAACCCTTTCTGTGAAGAACTTTTTCCTGATGTCTAACCTAAACCTGCCTGGTGCAACTTCAGACCATTTTCCCTCGTCCTATCTCCCATCACCAGGGAGAAGAGGCTGACCCCCACCTCACTACAGCCTCCTGTCAGGTCGTTGTAGAGGGCGATAAGGTCTCCCCTCAGCCTCCTCTTCTCCAGACTAAACAACCCCAGTTCCCTCAGCCGTTCCTCGTAGGACTTGTGCTCCAGACCCCTCGCAAGCTTCGGTGCTCTCCTCGGGACACGTTCCAGCAATGCAACATCTTTCTTGTAGTGAGGGGCCCAAAACTGAACACAGCATTCGAGGTGCGACCTCACCAGTGCCAAGTACAGGGGGACGATCACTTCCCTGCTCCTGCTGGCCACACTATTCCTGATACAAGCCAGGATGCCACTGGCCTTCTTGGCCACCTGGGCCCACTGCTGGCTCACATTCAGCCAGCTGCCAACCAGTAATGCCGCAGTTACCTTTCCCCTTTCGCTGCAGTGGGACAGGGCAGATTTAGGTTACTGTGAAGAACTCATAGGCTGCAAAGGGATTCACTGGTCCAGCAGTATGGTAGCTATGCTGGCTGCACCCCACTTGCTTTAGATCTCCACAGAGGCCCCAGGCTGGCTCCATTTCCATGCTATTTCAAGAACTGCCACACTTCGTTCTCTCTACGCTTCAAATTTAAAGGGCAGCAGAACACTGTAAAGGACAAGGCTATTATCCCCGGGTCGTCGCAAAGCCCAGCAATCTCCAAACAATCACAGGTTCAGATAATAGAGAGGCCCATTTCTGCAGGCTATAAAAGTATGAAGGAGGGGTCTCCTGAGCCAGCACACAACTCACAGCCAGTTGGCGAGCTCTCCTAGTCACTGACAGATTCTTTCCCTGAGGCCAGCTGGCTCAGAAGGAGGCAACAACAGTGATGCTCTAGGGCTTCAACACGGACAACCCTGTAAGAGAGGGATGGAAAAGACCTAGCAGGTCACCAAGTTCATTTATCTGCCAATGCAGGGAAAGATTTACGTGCTAGGAGTACAACCAGTACACCAACACTTGAAGACATATTTTCACATCAAACTGTAGTGATCAGTTCTGACATTTGGATAACTGAGGCATCTGGGCTAGACTGATTCAGATCACCAAGGTCTGACTCATCAGAATATGGAAATAACCACCACCTCCAAATTAATACAGCAACTAGGCACTGCCAATACACTTCACTTAGTTCAGAAAGAACTAAGTCTACAAAGCAGAAGATCCATAAATAACTTAGTGATCTTTTTTCGACAAAACAGAAAGTAAACAAAAGAATGCGTTCAGAAGCATCTAGAGTAGTATGCTGCTAACATCACTACAAAGAGTTGATGTTTATGCTCATATAATGCTACTGCCAAGCACCTGTTTGCTCAGATTATAAAGACCTCTATCTACATGGGTTTGCCTCTAATGCCTAGGAATAGGTTGAGACATTTTCACTGCAACATAGTACTTGTCTCTCCTTCAGACACAGGTTTCAGCCTTTCCTGGACTGTCCTGCCAGCTGCTGCTCTAATGGTTTAGTCATCTTCTGCATCAAGTAACTCTGTTCATAACACTACAGACGTGCCTCAGCTATACATACTGAAATAATTCTTCTGCCAGCATACTCTCCTTTGGCATTCAAAGACGCAGCTGATTTTAGGATAAGGGCACATGTTGGAGTGCATGGTAGTGACCCTGTGTTACACAGGCCATGCCTGTAGTGTGATATTCAGTACTGAGGGACTACAATTCTGATCCCTCAAATATGGGCAACTTCTGTTTTTCTCAGCCTAAGTTGTTCTTCCTCTTTAACATGTGCTTTATCACCTCTTGTTCTACCGCAGTTACTGCCCTGCTGCTCCTAAGACCTGCCCGCTGACACATTTACAATACTGCCATAATGGGCATTCCTCTGAGCTTGCATTCCCTGTGGTAAAAGAACAGCCTCTTCTCACAAGTCCACTGTATCTGGGGGGGAAAAAAAAAAAAAAAGATGTCAGATTCACAAAAAAAAAAAAGGTGTGTATTAGAAGCAACTCAGTGATTTTTCTAAGAGCATCAAAAGGACACGATCAGGAAACAGAGACAGTGGCAGTGTCAGATGTCAGGATCAGCAAAAGCAAAAAAAGTCAAACACCAGTCAAACACTGTTTCTCAAAGAAGAAACATCAGCTGGTTACAGAGAAGCATTACTAACCAACTGGATTATAAAATAAGCCAGCTTGCGATTCTGTCCTGTACTATATCCAGATTCTGTGGTTTTCAGCAGAAAGGCTGACACATCTGCAGCTGGATGCACAGGTAAGGTGGGGAATTGTTAAGGGGAGTTCTTAAGTGCGGATTCTTTGAAAGAGCAGCACAAGGTGGTCTGTGCAAACTAGTGCATTCAACAACACAGCAACAGAGAGATCTGCACAGAACCAAGCACTTCAGCGTGCCTCCTCCACCTTCAGGAACACTACCCAGGCTACACCACGCCTTCCACTCCTCCTGCAAAAGGATGCCTTGGACCCAGCAGCTATGGAGCGAATGGACTTGTAAGAAAAGTAAAAATTACAAAGGTTCACTACCCACGCATTCCCTTGCATTCAGATCACAGGGAGGCTGTAGAACAAGCTCCTGTCATCCTGTTGTGAGCTGTGCCCTTCCTGACGCCGATATTGTTGTTCAGAGGTTCCACATGAAGGGCTAGTTCACATCTCCATTTCTGCTCCCACAGAAGAGAACAACATGCTATCTGCACATGAAGCTGTCCCTTTTCAAAGTACTAAGACAGGAAAGGACACGATAAACAGCATCCCTCCAGCAGTAAATGCAAGTGGTGGTAACAAAGCTCAATGCCAGCAGTACCCCTTCTAAAACTGCAAGTCCGACCTTAAAAAAGAATGTCAGTTTGCATTCATTGTTTTTACAAGTGGTGTACCACACACTTAGGATAAACATGCAAGCACTCTTTGGTAGAGCCACTGATCTTATCAAAAAGAAAATAATGTCATCATTCCTCGTATTAAAATAAAAAAATATTTGCAGGTATTTCTTTACTATCCAGGGCTACCAGCTGTTTTTTTAGAAGTTCAGTATAACCTGAGACAAACCTGAAGAAGCTGAATCAAGTCTCCTGTGGGCAGCATCTCTTAGTAGGATAGAGTGGAATCATTATACATGTGTAGATCTACACACACGTAAAATTAGCAAAACTTGCTGTACACCTCTGTCTCTGTCAGGGCACTGCCTTTCAAACTTTATGCACTTCTACTTACGTGTTTTCCAGAAATTACTGAACACTGCGAATTGGGTTCTCCACTTCACCCAGATCATAAAGAAAGAGTGGTTCTCACTGAAACTTCTCACTTCTAAGCTCCTGTTTAGTGTACACGACAGAAAAAAATTAAAAAGCTGCACTTCGTAGAGGCTATAGTGCCTTCATCTACAGGAACAAGCTGTGCTCAAAAACTGCTTAGCTTACATTATTTCCAAACCACCCACAAGCTCCATGGAATTTGATACAGCAGATATGCATAATACTTGCTGCACTTGAGACTGCTATAGGAGATATGTCTGCTGAATCAGCCTTCAAAAGCCAGACTAATCATAAGCCTTGGGTAGCACAAAACTGTTCTCATGAGAGCACAACGAATTAAGTGTGCACAAGAAAGTCTGCTTCACTAATGGATCCAAGGTATAAGGCTTCGCAAATTCACCAGAAGATGATCCATGTGAGGACAGCGGAAGAACTTCGGGCAGGCAGGAAAGGCAAATCAACTGACGGCAGAATAATCTTCTCAGCTGGGCAAGGCACAGGGAGCAGCTGCTCCATCAACCACCCCACTGAACTCATTTCCCAGCAGTGGTTAGAGAAGCAGTTCTGTGAGTCAAAATTTTATAGGCATCAGCAGCAGAAGAAATCTGGCTGTTCTTCTTTCAATAGCAAAACAAGCAGAAGGAGAATGGTACACAGCTACATTACTGAAAATCAAGCATCTGAAGACCTGGATACCAGAGTATCCCTTTTGCCAACTTACAACAAACAACTTCACCTGCCCATATGCAAGCCCATATTCCAAAAGACTTGCTATGGTAGGAAACGTTACGAAGTCAGAAAACCAGACTGTCATCGTTAACAAAGACCTTTCTGTAACTTCAGAGCACGTTTCTGCCGATACTCCTAGCATGAAGCCAGGCAGTGGTAACAATCAGCTGTTATCTCTAAT
This sequence comes from Gorsachius goisagi, assembly GCA_018403395.1. Lineage (NCBI taxonomy): Eukaryota > Metazoa > Chordata > Aves > Pelecaniformes > Ardeidae > Gorsachius > Gorsachius goisagi. The sequence continues at coordinate 28,185 of BOSO01014950.1, read as the reverse complement.
ATACCAGTTATACTGTCTTAAAGCAAACGTGCTTACCTGCCACAGCAGTTCCCAGTTCAGCCTCTCACTATGATCGAACCATTTGCTATCACACCAGTAAAGACAAAATGTATGTCACCTTCAGCCATCTGGAAGGAATGCATTTAAACAAGTGCATTAAATTTCAACCACTGGCTGAGGGTCAATCACCCTATGGACACATCTCATTTTTTCTTAGGCTACTAAGGGAGCCCAAACAATTCCGTACAGACTAATGGTTAATGCTGCCTAAGATGGATTCCACCTCAAGTATATACACTTCACCAAATTCAGCTGCCTGAAAAGCTCTCCAACAGGAACACAAAAATTACAGATATGTTTTACAGGCGCAGCCAAAGCCAGCGTAACACTTCCATAATGTTTTGAGGAAAATCGTGGACAGCTGCCTGTGTGCTTATTGACATGACATGAGGCTGTAGCAAAAGAATTCAGAAAGTCTCCTAAACAATGTACTGATACAACTGGTCTCAATGGAAATTAACCATTCAAAATTGTGTAAAAGACATAAACATCTTCTGATACAGACCAAATGAAAACCACTAGTTTTCTCTCCTCTAGACAAAAGCCAAGAGGAGTCAGAAACAACGGTGGGCGTGCAAAAGCAAACAGTGGATTTGTACCTTTATTTGCTTCTTTCTCATGTATGAAGGAGGATTAAATAGTTTCCTTCTGATTAAGTTTTATTTATCCAACAAAAATTCAGATTTAGCACCAAGGCTGACATTTCCCAGCTGCCTGCAAGAAACAACTATGTTTTATTTCAACATATTTTGTCTACTTTGATGAGCACCTTGTTTAGCTGTTAAAGCTTTGCACCTCTCCTTCTACTCCTCTTAACCATCGGGTACAAGCAGCATACACTCCACAGCTGCCACACGGAAGCCTGTGGCTCGCCTGGATACAGCACTAGCACACGCGCTGCTCTCCAGCAAGCCGCCGCCTGCGTCCCCTGGTCCCACTGGCTGTGAATGCGCCAGGCGTACAGCCGGCTGCGCTGGTCAGGACAGCAGGCAGACGCCCCATTTCACACACATACCTACACCAGGAGTTCACTTCCCCCCGTCAGGTTTCTCCTGATGGAGACCTGGGACATCCTATTATTTGCTGTGAAGGAAAATAAGATCAGAACACAAGTTTTTTTCCTTTGTAAATTATTCTAACTAATTTATCATCATACCCCACCACCATAGTATTGGCAGTAACCATACAAGCTTTGTGGCCATCATACAGAAACCATATACAACTGTCACGGGTCCTCTGTAAGGAACAGTACACAGTTGCATTGCTCCAGGGGCAGATTTCTTAAGACTCCAGTTCTTCCTTCCTCCAGAGGAAAAAAACATGCACTGATATATGGAGCAACACTAAAGACTTCTCCTTTGTATTGTCAGGTGCAGGAGCTGGTAAGTCCATTTTTGCTGGTATCCGTATTTGCTCAGTAAGATGTCAACGTGCAGAGCAGCTTCTCTCCATCCTGCTTCTCCACCCTGTCATACATACAGCCCAGGAAATCTTTTTCAGGTCTTCCCTCTCTGCTTGCAAAGAGCAAGTTAAAAGATTACTTTCATTTTTTGTCTCCTTATAGATACACTGAATATAGATGGCTTCCCATCATGGCCCTGCATGTTTGTTCTAGTAAATGATTCAACTTATTCTGTGTGGGGCAAATTAATTTCTACAGCAATTGAGCTGCTACTCCATCTACAGCATATACACTTGCTGGAACAGATGAATTCTGCTATGCAACGTCATCTCTGGTTTTCTTCAGCGTTTGCACAGAACTTTTATTCAGATAAAACTACTCTTCTCCCCTCGGCTCCCCCATTCCCTGCCATAACTGATGTTTCTTGGACATAATACAGTGCTTATTCTTGGAAGTAAAAAAATTTCCAAATGGTTGATGAATTCTGTGAATCTAAAAACCCATTTACATTTTCCAAATTTCTCCACTCGATTTGCTCATACCTAATTTTCACAGATATTCATTGTCATAACTTCCAAACACATGGGTTGCAATACATCAAATCCTAAAAGAGAAGGGATTTGAATGGAACTATTCTAAAAGCAGGAAATGAAAAATGAGGTCCAATCTGCAACGCTCTGTCACTGTCATTTAGCCACATGGGATCTACTTATTTGTACGTGTAACCAACCGCTTAACTGCCTGTGCTGACCTCCCGAGTGGTAAACAAAGTTACCCAAATGTCACCAAATTATCTGCTGTCAAACGCACAGCAATATTTTCACCCTTTTTTAGTATGAGAATGTCCCAAAACGAAGTTGGTTCTTTGTGTAACACTATGTTGTAAGGTTCATAATGCAGACGGTTTATCTGATACAAACATGAACAAATTAAGATCTTTGTCCCTAATCATGGGGGGGAAAAAAAAGAAAGGAAAAAAAAAAGCGAGCTGCATGCTGATGGGTGCTTTGTATTCTATCAGTCTAAAAGTCTGAAACAGAACCGAATACATGGACTTCCTTACCTTGCTACTTGTTTGTATACAAAAACTTTGGGAAAAGTCAGAATGATTTTATGTTTTTGCAACATAGTTTATGACCTGAGGTGACCTTCTGGTGTCTGATTTAACAGAGACTGCTTTCTTGGGAGCCAGACAGAATTTCTTCAGTACGCAATTGTTTGCGTATATAAAGCCCCTTCTGCAAAGTTAGACGCATTGTTTTAGAAGAACATGGAAGTGTAAGTTCAAGTCACAAAGGAAGACACAACACTAAAAATCACACTGGTTGTGAATGCTCTGACTCACTGCTCTGAAGCCAAGTATGTTGTGTAACCGCAAACAAACGATGATTGCGGTCACTGCAGGAATACCTTCCTGGGCGTGCAGAGACCTCCAGCAGTTATTTCACCTGCGGTCCCATGACACCTCTCCAGCGTTCACTATAGCGGTACAAGCCTTAGTCACATTATGGGTACAAGTAGGCGCTGACTTAGTCACACGGCTCTCCCACAACTCTTTATCAGGTGTCTCTTCTAAAAGAGGCCTGTGCAGCTATGACGCATTCCCGGAGCAACCCCACTTACGCCAAAGAGAAAACAACAGCTGTAAGAGGCACCAGGTCCTCGGGAGAACAGGTCTCTGCCCTATCTGTTTTCACAGCAGAATCAGTACCTTAGTACATACAGGGATTAGAGACGACTGTTTCAATGTCTCCTTGCACCTCCCCACCGGCCTGCACTCACCTGTTCTATATACCTCCTATTACATTTGCAGGGTAACCTCTATCAGGCAGATACTGTCTTTCATTTGGCATTTGTACACTGCCTATTTTAACAGGCTGCCCATGTATGACCAGGGCTGCTACTGCAACAACGAAGAGAGGAACACCACTAAGCAGAGCTGTGTTAGGTACAGTTTTGGCTTGCCGTGACTCATGCAGAACCTTATACTGCCCTTACTTTAAACCAGTCACAAGCTGTTCTCCCAGTCAGGCAAAAAAGACAGCAGCTCTGTCACACATCCACTCCATCCACTTCTATGTTATTAAATTCCTTCCGGTCCTTGAGGGTTCCTGGGAGGACCTGCCATATCATCATGTTATTTACCCTCCCCATGCCCACAGCCTTGTTTTTTCCTTTGGTTTTGTAAATTCTCCTCCAAATTCTCTCTCCTGATTCTTCATGTCAAAGACTGCAACATTTCCTTTTACTTCTTCTGGTGCAACATTTGAGACTTTTTTTCCCTCTAAGTAGGCCAGTATGTAAGTAATACAATAAACAACTAGAGCCAAGCTGTGATTAGAGTGACTGCTTCAGTTTGGCTACAAATTGTGTACACAGCTATTATCTGCAGAAAGCACTTTTTGCCCTGTTGCTTTGCTCTTCTCTTTACACCCTCATTCATCTCCTTTACCAGTTATGTCTCACGCAGTAGCTTCTAAGATTTTGAAAGAGGACATGCTGCAAGTGAGAGACTTAGGGCAGTTGTGGTTAGTAAAGTGTCAGCATCCTGAGAGCATCCCCCTCCTGGGGGTTTGGGTGCCTGGGCTCAGAGCCAACTTAAGAGACAGTACAGCTGAGGGCTGCCCCCTTCCTGCTGGAGGGAAAGGCTCCCAGACAGCACTGCTGGGATGCCTCAGCCAGGACTGACCCTCTTCCTCTGAGGGCTCCTTTAAGCTGACACTCTGCTGCCTGGTCCTGTCCATGCCTGAGCTACAGCCCCAGCCACATCACCGTACCTGTGGGCCATGGGTCCCATCGATCCTGACCCAGACCCTGACCCACAGACTGACCTCCCAACTTGGCCCTGGACTTGCCTGGCAGTGGGAACGCCGGGCTGTCATCAACTGCCCTGCTGGCCATGCTCTCCCTTTCAGCCCCTGGCTACTTGGCCCACAGGGAGCAGCAGCCCCTGCCACAGCCCAACACGCAGCTCCACAGCTTTCTACCTTGTCAGGGCTCCTAAGCACTGCCACAATTGAAAAATCAATAATGCTAGGATTTTGGGGCACTCCAAACCGCAGCTCCTCCTGCTACTGACATCAATAACTCTAAAATTCTTAAACAGAAGCGCAACATTCAAATAAATTGCCCTGCTATGTGACACCTATCATTAGGGCAATTCAATTTAAATTCCATTCCTGTCACCCATTTCTTCCTTGAAGGAGAAGACACTTCGTGCATTCTCCTACTTGAGGGGTGACATCACTAATCGAAAGCCAGCTCTAATTTACTCTTTATCTACTATCCACCTTAAATCCTTTGTCTGTGCCCTCTCCCTTCCTACTTACGCCCTTCCACATACCATCTCAGTGCCTAACACAAACCAGTCCCACACACTCTCCTATTTTGCTCTAGGTTACATATCCGAACCTATTTGAAATGCAATGATGCAAGCATTGTATAAGATGTATTTCAGTATTTTCCAAAAAATAACATAATTCACCGGTTTCCACGTTTTTAATACACTTCTCTCCACAGGGACAGCATGACTCACTCTCCCAGTGGGAAAATCACTCCTGCTGTTGGACACCAGCAGCAGTTCTGGCATCTAACACTAACAGCATTATCAATTTATGACTTTAGAAGCACTACCAGCATCTAGTAGTAGTCTCTCTTATATTACAGATGGCCCATTTGTCCGTTTTTTCCACATGGCCCTCCGTGTCTTTCCTTACATCCTTACTTGTGTTTCATGAGGGCACTTATCTTCTCTCATGTAACACAGCTTTCAAAAGACTCTCTTCAGCTACAATTCCCACAGTAAACAAGCTAAACCAATATAGAAAGCCTATTAAATTGTCTGCTCTCCTCCCACCCCACCCACCCATGGAGATATGCAATTACCTCTCCTCCGAGCAAGGGGTCTCAACCAAGCAAGTCATGGTAACTCCCTTTCTCCACCTCCTAGCTCTGTAGCACACTACACAAATCATGCACATACCAGTCACACTGCAAGGTCCTCTGGGCACTGACTCTTCCTTTCTGAACTGTGAGATGCCAAGGGAGGATAAAAAAAGAAAGGTTATGAAGGCTATGAAGAAATGAAAGGCTTCAGAACCCAGAATCACCGCATCAGCAACAGCACAAGTGAGAAACACTCTGTGCTCTCATCTGCATCGTAAGACAAGAGATGGAGCACGGTGATCAAAACATCCCCTCTGCTCCAGCCTCAACGGCCTGTAGCCATGGCTGCTGGTGTTCCCCCACATCACCACTTCAGCAACCAAGTCCCCAGGTGGAGGAGGAAGATCAGAAGCTGAAGATGGAAGCAACCGTCCTTTTGGGTGAGAGGCAAGAGGACCCTTTACAAATAGTGACAGCTCGGCAAAGAAAGCATTTCCTACGTGGCCACATCTTGTAACAGAGTTTTGTGTGACTGCAGGCATCCTTACGTCCTTTCTCTCTTTTGTCCTTACACAAGAAGCCCCACGCATCAGGCTGAGCCAGGTAACTTCCAATGTCAACAGACAGTCCAGCCAGTAAGGGACAGACTTTGATTTAGAGTCTGAAAACCTGAAAAAAATTTTTGCAGTATTTAATTCAAATAGCTCTGCTACACACCCACAAGTGAAGGAACTCTCATGCTCAGTACAGGCAGCGGGCAGGTCCCCAAGCAGAAGTCAGCCACCTCCATCTACAGCAACCGCACTCTGGCCTAACCAACAAATCTGAAGCTCATTACAACATACCTACTAGTTCTGCTACCTTAAAACAAACTGGTTTACCTTTTAACACTCTAATAATTATGACCTTTATTTTAAAAGATTTTACTTAATGAGAAACATTGTAATTATTCCTAATTCTTACTCAAAATATGTACAGTTACTGCTCTCCTTAAAAAAATATTTATTACAGCATTTAATGGAAAATCTATAAAACTACCTACTCACAAAAAAGTATGTATGCCCTACAGACTGGTCAACAGATTTAACTCAGCTATGTTTTATGATTGTTTTCACTTCAAGATTTGTGTATATATGGAAATTACTGATTAAAGAATTGCATTTATGTTGCACTGAAGTGTAAGTCATGCTGTGATAAAAATGTATATTTCTTTATACATCACAGAACTAGAATAATTGGCTATTACATGGGCAACGTTAGATTTATGATTTTCTTATTTATTAATTTACTTGTTTGGTTTTTTTAACATAAGTCCTTGACTTAAAAAAGATTTATATTAGTAAGTACAATGCCTAACAAAACAAGGGTCTAGATCTCACTAATATGCTTTAAAAACATCAAATTTACTGAGCTAAGTGGGCTGGCAAGTGTATTTTAAATAATTTTGCTTTAATCTTTAATTTCTACAGGTAAATGGAACCAACCTTTAGACACCTTAAAGAAGCCTAGACTTTCCAAAAGTACCACATCTCTGCGCACTGCAAATCACGCCCTTTAGTGAATCTTGAGGTGGGGTGGAAGCATAATAAAGGCACCAAAATCGAGAGAGACATTTTGAAAATGCTGTCCACCATTTTAAGGATGCAGAGGAAAAAAAAAAGCAAACCAAAAACCCCAAGTTATTAGTTATCCCTTCTGTGAAGCACTGGCTAATGAATTAGGTAGTCTAGACAATACCCAAGAGCTTCTCAACTTCCCTATAAACATCTATATGGAAAATGCAGATAGAGATAATGCTTCATATTTCTAATTTTTTTTCATACGAAGTAAATGGGGTTAAGTATTCCCAACTGATTTAAATCAAGAGATACAATGCAATATGTAGACTGCTGGCGGCTGGAGTCAACAGACAACTTTGGCACTCTGGAGATGTGTAGTTCTGGTTTTGCCGACAAAATCTCCTGTGCCACCTTTTCTATGAGCCACTCCAAATTTCTTTCTTAAATATTCCTAAAGGGAAGAGATAATGAGAAATAGGAGGAAGTGTAATCCCACAAACCCTGGATTGTCCTTTCATTTTTGAAAAAGGTAATACAGTCTAGTTCTGAGGTTCATGATAAAAAACACCGCCCTGCTTTCGTATTTGCAGCGAATTTGCTGACAGAGAAACATATCTGGTTTTTAAATAATGAAAACGTCTTAAACATGTTCCTGTCATTGAAAATCACTTCTTGCAGGAGCCATTGTCAAAATCTACCCACACGTCAAGTGCTAGATGTAATAAGAGGGGGGAAAAAAAGGACATAAAAGCACTAGCTATTCTAGAAATAATAAACGGAAAGATTCTAAGTCTTTTAAACTGAAGTGCATTTACTTATGTTAATCCAACTCGTTCACTCTGTCAACAAGACAAAATGCTGAAAGATATGGAAGCATGAGAATTCTGGAATTAAAAACAAATCATGATATTAGCATTAAGAGCAAACTCGTCTGCCAGGTTAACTCAGAAAACACTACATCTCTCCACAATACTCAATACATACACCTATTTGAAAGGGGGCCTGCCCCAAAAGATACCATGTAAAAAAATGTGTATTGAAAAACTGGACAGACAAAAAGCAACTGAAGTTGGAAAAAACTTCAGCATCACATGCTGACGATATGGTAAAGCAGCAGAGAAGGTAGGCAGAGCAAGGCTAAATTATGAAGGTGCAAACATGCATTTGCAGGCCAAAGTTTGAGAAAAAGTGGGAAAAGGACCCAGTTTTATCTTTGGCCAGTTTTAACAGCGAAGGGGGGTTCCTTAGTCAGAAAGTGTGTTTTGTAACAGATCAGGTGGATTCATGCAGAAGAAAACAGACAACCCTGGCAAAGAAAATATGACAGAACTAAACCAAGTCAGTGACTTGCCAAGGGCAGAGAACATATCAACTTCTATGATTTAGTAAGTCTCATGATGTTAGAGCCTGCCCCAATCCAGAAGCCAAGAAATTATGTGACATGTCTTTTCTTATTTCAGTTTTTAACATTCCTGATTGCATAGAAAAGCGAAAAAGCAAACCCAACAGTTAAAAATCCTGAAAGCAAATAAAAAGGTCCTCAAAACTCATTAGAGGCATCATGATTTTAAGCAAGCTGATTTTAAAGCTCTGGCACAGAATTATTAAAAGCCAACCATCGGCAATGGCTTATCCGCTTTCTGAATGAATCATGGCTATTTATGAAGACACTGAAAGCTATTTTGAATCACAGGAAAAAGAGCCAACAGTGAGGGAGACACAAAGGACCCAACCACCAATGAATCATTTGAAGGTATCCCCAATGCACATAATTACCATCCCCATTAAGCAACAGTCATTGCAATTAAGCATTGTTTGCCTTAAATCAGTTACCTGGAATGTCTTCTGATCAGGCCTGTTCCAATTAAGTGGCACTTACTTACTACCTTAATCATGCAGTATCAGTTCAAAGCAGCATAGTACAGCTTCACCTTGAAAGCAATCAGCCTAACATTTGGCAACCAAAAGCAATAGCCCTTGAGTTTCCAAATGAAAGAAAACTGATAAATAAGTAGCATCATTACATTGTCTTCTCTCATTTGCTTTCATTTCTACAATTCTACTCACATAATTCTTAAAGCTGCTACCAGTTGAAGAAGATCTGTTTAAAAACAAAAGAGAGATTAAACACATACTAAATGCCACACATTGTGCTACCCCTTAACAGGAAGATGCCGGGGAGAATGCTAAATACAGAAACAGAAGGACAATGCTTAAAACTTTCATTAGAGTTTCATTTGCAAAAGTGGAAATTTCTGCACTCTCTCCTGCCACACAACTGGCTATAATGTCTCAGTTTTAACCATGCTTTGCCACGCTCAAAGTTAACTTTGAGTTAACATGCTTTTGATGCATACCTCTTCTGTTTCAGAGTATTAAGCATTTTTTGCTCGTTTGAAACCAGTACTTCACACCTCTTGCATTAAGAATTTAATTAAGGCACATATATAACTTACTTTATAAAATGTTATGTGGATGGAATTTTTACTGCTTGGCAGTAGAGTATTTAGGGCTTTCAGACAGACAAATACACCTAAATTAACATAAAATTAGGAATTTCAACATGTACTTTTATTTTGGTTTTAAGTTAGATTAAAAAAAAAAAAAGAAAACCACACCAACACCACACTTGTGAACAACCCTTTTTCTTTCAGGTAACAGAAGTCCTAAACTTTTCAACCTGACCTTCAGGTATCATCTTTTAAGTCTGTCTTGATGGAAATTTCTTTCTTAAGTCTTCTCCTAAGAATAAAATTTTCCGAATCCCCCTCATTTCATGTTCAGTTGCTACTTTCATCAGTTTAAAAGTACATATATACTATATCGGAAGTGCAACGATGAACAGAGGTATCCAACATAGCCTTCCATCTGGAGAGCAGACAAAATGAAGATCCACTGACATGCTTGCCTACCTGCAGTAACTAACCCACTAGAAGACTGAAGTGAGACATAGCTCTGTTGCCTTTGTTATCTGAACTAGTTGATTTTAAACTATCTCAAATATTCCTACACAGCACTACATATTTTAGGAGAGATTACCTAAAGTCTTACTGAAAGGCTCCTTGTTTCTCACACCCTATGTGCCTTCAGAAAGTAAGACTCAGCACCTTTGGCAAATGTAACCCTAAGTCCCCCTGACTCAATTCAGTCATCACTGGCATATCAAAACTCTTGGTGGTCACCAGCAGTTTACAGAGAATTATTTCAGGCTGTGTTTTATCTCACATAAGTTTGGCACAGACACCAGGACAGGCCTGTTCCAGTCTTCAATTTCAGCTTATAAAAATCTGCAAGCAAAATACACATCATCAAATCCTATTTTCTAGGGGAACACATGGGCATTAAGGCTCTATCTAGAGCCTGCATGAAGTTCAGAGACCTGCACTGTGGAACTACATAAAAGACTGAGCATGCTAGGCTTATTTTAGAAAACTTAGACAGCAGGCCTTCAAAGTCCCGCCTGTGATTAACAAACATAATAAGAATACATTATTAAAAAGAGAGAGACATCAGTTACAGTAATCAATTTCTGTGACTACGGGTAATTCTCTGCATAATCCAGCCTAGCAAGGTTTCCATACAGCTTTCCCTGCAATGTGGTTGCAAGCTGTCTTCACGCATTAAACACTAGAGACACGCATGTCAAGAGACATTGATTCTTCTTGTTTGAGATTCGGTTGCTCAAAAAGCCCCAAAATTCAGTAAATGCTAAACAATTAGCCGCTGAAAGTCAGCCCTATTTAAGATGTCTGAAGCTGAGCCTTCAAAAACCCGGACACTCAAAATCGTTTCTTCCTTGAAGGGGGGTGGGGGAAAAAATAAAAATCACACCCTCAGTACACACCTACAGAAAAGTGCATTCATTTACCTATAGCTCTTCAGCGAGGAAAAATCCAGACCTACTGAAAACGAGAAGCTCCCACTGTTTTCACCTCAAATCTTTCCTAGAAAAGGCACTTAACTCTTACTTAGTACCTCTCCCTATTTAGTGCTTTTACAGCAAATGTAGGCTGAATTTGGTTAGTCTCTTGAGGCTGCAGCTGACCCAGGCTCCCACCCCTACAGACCTCTAGTTGCTCATCATCACTGCTGATGCTCACCCAGCGTGACAGCACATCAGTGCTGTACTGTACCCAAGGTCTTTCAAAATAAAGGCAGGTTTGCTTGCGGTTGTTAAGATTCCTAAGAATAGATTTTTTTCAATGTTTGTATTAATTTAGGTCATTTTGAAAGAACCAGGTTAGGGAGCAATTGTGTGCACGGTTAGGCTTGCAAATTTGGATGGAGGGCCTTCTCTCACGAAGGCCACACCAACACAACAGGGCAGTACAGGCGAACAACTGGCATAGTAAGTTCCTCAGCACATCGGACTGCAGATTTACACTGTACTGAAACCACTCTGGGCCATCACTGATGGTAAAATACATGGATTTGCCTTTTGCTTGCTTGCACGCTGTCGTGGTTTAACCCCACGAGCCCACGCTGCCCTTCCTTTGTGCCATGGCCAATGTTTGCCTAGCTGTAAGGTGAGCCACGTGCAAGAGGTGAATGAATTTGAACATGGAACACTTGCTCCAGCATAAGTGCAGGAGGCAAGATGGGAGATGGGGCCACCAGGGCCATCTCTTTCAGAAGCAGCTATGGCTGAAGGAGTGTAAGGAGAATGAACCGTAGCATATCAGAGAAGCAACACATCCAGCTCATTTTCAGATATACAGTAATAAATTCAGCCCTGACACAAACTGACTTCTGCAAAATTGAATCAGGAGCTAGTATATTTCATTTCTTTTTTTTTTTTTCTTTTTGCATTAAACTAAGGAGCCAAGAATATCCTAAAGCTTTATTTTGTGGCGGGGTGGGAGAGTATCCCCTCTCTACACCAATTCTGAGTACGTTTCTAGTTACTCAAGTCCTATCTAGAAAAAGATGGAAGTATTTTAAAGCTATCCAGGGCGCACACAATGTGCTGGCACACAGACACACCAATATTGTGTATCATGCATAAAGCCTTGCTCCCACATGATGTTTTTATTACTGTCTCTTTGATGCAGGCACTACAAGTGTAACCATGTGAAAATTCAGGTACAGTCTCTACAGATCCGAAGTTACTAAAAAATGCTCATTTACACACTATGAAGTCCTGCTCCTCCCAGGAAAGACATGTTAAATAACATGGAAAGGTTTGTTAAGTAACACATTGCTACCTAAATGTATAACTTAAGTAGAGGACTGGCATCTCATCACTAAAAATATCCGGTAATTTTAACTCAAATATTTGATGACACTACTTCTTCCGTAATTATGCACCTGTAGAAGACTTTCTGCAAGGCAGCTGACTTTCAGATTCAAAAATTAAGAGATACTATATAAGCATATATTGCGTGCATTAAAAGGGGGCTAAGAGAGATATTACAAAATACAATGAGGAATTAGCATAGATGTTTCTCCTGGGTTTCAGCAAGGATTTGTGCCAGGCTTCACACTAGTCAACATTTCATCACATAAAATGATGACAAAATTAGTAGACAGAAATAAGACTGGCAAAAAGTCACAAAGCTGAAAAGAGGCTCATTTAACAAAGTATGTTTGGGTAAAACAAAGCACTAAGGTGCAGACCAATGAACAGAAAACGTAACATATGTACAGAACGGTAGACTATACCCTCGATAATCAGTTAAGACAGCAAGTATTGAAGTGCACAAGTTACTCAATGTGAACTCTCATTGTGATACTGCAGCAAGAAGACTTATTTTGAACCTTGAATATAATGAAGAGAAGCAGGTAAGCGAATTCTCCTCTGCAGTACTGAGAGCATTGGAGAGACCAATACTTAAACACCGTCTCATCCTTCTGGCATCTGATTTTCCTAAAGGGTAATCAAAAAATTTGAAGGAAAACAGAAAAGTTATGCAAGTGTACTTGAAGTCTGCAAAAAATGTCCGCCAGTAAGAATCTTAAAGAGGTCACTCTGATTAGCTTAACAAGATGAAGACACAGCAGTGTCTTGAGTAAAAGTATTTTTCAGAGGGAGAAAGAAACAAAAAAATTCTGAAGGGCTTCCCAACCTACCAGGTCAAGTCGTAAAGAGAACCTCTGCCTAGAAAATTAATTCTGAACAACTCTAATGAAAAACAGGGCTTTCTACAGAAAGCAAACAATGAGAATGATTAACCAGTACAGTAAGTATCAAAAGCTTTACTGAATACTCAATGCCTTTCTTCAGATAAATACTTAAATTTTGGAAAATATTTTGGTTGATTAAAAGCCAAACACTAACCACAGTTTTCAATTCAACAGAGAGAAGACTGGATAATAAGTAATGGATGAATCGCCTGGTCAAACTCTGTGGGTAAATCTGTGGCTTTACAAAATCGTATTATTCTCAACACCAAATCTCCTCCCTTTCCTCTACACATGCAAATGTGAAACATGCAAATTACAAATACCATCAGTTCTTAAAACGAGTCTTGAAAAGACATCTTTAATTTGCTGTGTATTTTGCTGCTGAGGACAAGACAACTAAAGAATTTATCACCTTAGCTACCTTGGTTATATCATTTCATTCAGACAGTGTTATCTCCTTGTCTCCCACATGAGTCATGCTGTTATCAAAGTCTTTCTCACTAAACAATTATTTCCTTTTATGATTTCTTCTGGCTGGTCAAAGATAAGGGCTTACAGTGAGCTTGATTAGGGTTGCAAACAAATAAGAGTAATACTAGAGCAGACATAACTAAGCTGAAGTAATCAGCACTATTAATAACCTTTTGATTTCTAATCAAATACAGCTCTGACTTTTGCTGCCACTTTGCTTTACAACTTCTAAACTACAAAAGAATTAATATTTTTATAAAATATTTCTCAATAAGCCAGCCCTTTTATTCTCTTGTTTGCTTTTTGTCTTATACTTAATAATTCTTCACTTAAAAAAAAAATGTCTTCTGTTAAAAAATGGATCTACACTTTATACTGCCTTTCCTGGTGACAAAATTTAATTATACATCATAGTATGAAATTTTGCATTTTTTTTTAATCCACTAACATTCCTGAAGGCAGTAAAATCACATTTACTGATACCTGCATTAAAAAAAAAAAAAAAACAACAAAACCCTAGCCTGAGGCACACAACTGGGGCAAAAAACAGTTTATAGACTTAATATCTGGCAAAATTATATCAAAAAATAGGAAACTTTTAACATCCTAACATGGGAACTTGCACTGCAGGTAGCACTGCCACATCTGTTCTTCATCTGAGGCATCTACTAATCCAAAGGCAGATAGTAGCAGTCAACGCCCCTTACAGAAACACCCAAAAACACTGCCCAGCTTCCCGTGCTTTTACAACAGGAGAAGTAAATCATCTCCTCACTCTCTGCAAACCCCAGGTAGGCAGCATGTTCTCCCAAATACGCAAAGCTTTTCATCGAGGCTCCCCAAGAGGGAATGCATCCAAAGCACCACATATGCCCTATGGTTGACAAGACAGTTCAATCTACTTGTAAGAGAAGACAAGTTCAGTGGTTTCATGGATACACGTTCGTGATCTCCACAAGGCTTTTTTTTGGGTTTGGGGTGGTTTTTTCATAATAGTGTCTCCATGATCTTTCCAAATACTCCTTTTTTCCCCCGTGGGAAATAAAATGCAAAATACATGCATAAATAATTTTTTTTCTGTTTGCATCACTAGTTTACAGCTGTAGTAGTCTTAGAAAAGTTGAGTGCTGCTCAGTGAGTTTACAGTTCATTTAGACATGAAGGTTTAGTGATAATTCTAGGGACACTTCTGTACACCTGGGGGTTTAGCCTGCAATAAATAACTTTCCATTTCATATGATGCTTATTTGCAACAAGAGTAATAAAAATTAAACAAGTTGCTGATGTGGGTTTGGGTTTTTTTTTTTTTTTTCATTCTCCGCCATTTATTTCATGTAACAATCACATACAAAAAGAGTAAAAAAGAAATCACAAAACTAACAGTTTCTTTACGTAAGAAGTTCCCTTTTCCGTAACAACTGTATTGTGCCTACCAGCAGTCTTAAAAATAAGACAGGCATCAATGTTAAAGGTCCAAATCACTATGCTAAACATAACAGGGAAAAGAACGTCTGAAACGTGGCAAATATTTTCCAGAGTTTTCACCTAGAGAATTCCTTTCAAAGACAAAAGCCAAAGATGAAGAAAACAAAAAATTTAATGAAACCTGTGTGAAGTGTTAGCCCGTACAGATTTGAAAAGACTGTGAGCTGCCTCACAAAATGGCCAAATAGCAATATTAATACCCAATATGCACTAAGATAAACTAGACACTTTCATTTGCCAGTTTTGTCTCAACTTTATTAGTTATCTGTGTAAACACTAAGTATTTCTTCTTTTCATTTTTAACATGGTTTCAGGAGGTAATGAGGCCGTGGCCAGGCTCTTTTTCTCATGAGTATGCCCACAATTTTCCTTATGCCATGTGTGTTCATCATCTGTCCAACTTCATGCTCATAAGAAAATGCTTCTTTTCTAAAGGCATCCTCTAACCCCATATTAAAAAAAAAAAATAAAGAATCAATTCATAAACCTCCCCTAATTAACTTTACTTCCCAAAAAAGCCACACATCTGTTTTCACAGCTGGAAATGATTCAACCATTGGTAACCAGAGAAAAGCTCCAGTGTGTTAAAATACTCTAGCCAAAAACTGGCACTCCAGCAAAGATGGATACCATGCCAGCACAATCTGAGCAGCTGTTAGGACAACCTTTATTCTTACTGAAAGGGCATGAGATATCCTGATCACCACTAAACCAGCAAATCTTACTGGAAAGACACCACTGGTTGAAAATGGACACTGCAAAAGCACAACATGTATTTTACCAATCAAGCAGATTATAATTATGCGAGAACAGTGATGTACAATAATCTACTCTCTACCCACTTTTCTATAACAGATTCAGCAGGGCTCAGCTTCTGGGGGGAAAAAAAATCCTTTGTAAATTATTTTTAATAGAACTGTTATATTATGAGTGTCAGAAAAATCAATTAACAATGCTGCCCTAACTCTTTAGAAAAAAAAGACTTAGATAAATAGAAAAAGATTATGCTGTTTCTTTTACAGCATTATTTTTATTCTGAAAGTGACATCAAAGAGCCACAGCCCCCTCCCTTTCCCCCCCCTTCTTTTAGCTTTGACATCACACAAAGAGAAAAGTATTCCTTTCAGTGTTCCTTGTATAGCTGGAGCATCCAAGCTTCTGCACACTGTTATCACTTTCTATCCTTGAATATGAATTATTTTAATCCTCCAGCAATTAACAGTCTTTTAGATGAAAATAAAAAAGGCCAGAAGTGCAACCTCACTTTTATTTTGCTAATTTATTTGGTCAGTAGTTCATTTACTCATTGTTTCACATGGCTTAAGTATTTAAGTGTGTGTGTGTCCTACTTACAATCTTTTTTTTTTTTTTTACCATTACACATTTTCAGCCATATTGTTTTAATATTTTTTTCTTTTTTAAACCTTGCTCACAATCCAAAAGGAGTTTCCTGTGCTTAAGTATCTTTCATGCATGGCTTTCTGTCACTGCATATAATCTTGCATTTTAATGCACTACCTATTCATTCCATCACAAGGCTTTTTGCCTGGGAGAGGAAGAGGAATCACCTTTTATTTGTAAATCAATTTAACAAAGAAAGAGAGTGAACTGCCAATGAACAATACTGTAAACATCACCAAGTTTCCTAGATCTCTTCATTGCTTTCCTGCTCCCATTGCCGTAATTACCATCAATACTTCTAACGTACTGGAAGTATGACAAGTACTTGACAAACATGAAAGAAGCAAAGTTCTCTATCCTTAAGATACAGCTGTCTAACACCCCAATCCAACACACCACACACTCATTTTAAACCTGTAAGCAGTTCCCTTGACTTCAAGGGTTTACAGCTGAGCAATTAAGTGGTCTGCTGGATCAAACTATGAGCATATAGAGGTAGCAGACAGATATAATAAGAAGCTTAATGAATAAAATGTCCAAGTTTAGCATATACATCAAGTCACAATGTGCTGTTTGACTCAAGAAAAAAAAATTGAAAATAAGTGCTTGAAGTGAGTTACCGTGTTGGAGTTAGGTTTTACGATCCAGATACACCTCCGACACTGTAAATTGTTCAGTCCAGGGACCCCATGACGACTGCAGACACATCTTATGAAGCCATGCACGCATTTCTAAAACCAAGTTCCAGCAGCCCTTCGGGAATCATTACCACGACAGACAACCATGCTAAGCTTCAAAAAGCCTCACTTCAATACGCAGTGTTGTAACATTCACCTCCTGCCCCCGTCTGAGGCAGTTTTTTCAGAAAGTTAAAAAAAAAACCAAAACAAAAAAAAAAAACCAAAAAAAAAATACTTCTACTCAAAATGAGACAAGAAGTAAATTTTCACAACCAACAGCTGCCTCAAAAATAAAATTATGAGAAAGCTCCATCCTAAGCAACAGGTCCACAGTCTCAAAAGAAGGCTTTAAGGCTGAATACAGCACCCTGAACTGCAAGTTATGCTATTCCCATTTTCTTTCCTCCTTAATTATTTCAATTGTAATGTTTGTTAGAGTGGAGCAAATGAGAAAAATATCATTAGGGTTTTTTTTTTAATTATTAGAAGAATATCTGATCTACAGACTGATCGAAGTATGGCAGCAGACACCAGCCTAAAGAAACAAGCAACAGATGAATACAGTGAAATGCAGCAGCCAGGGTGATGAGTGGGTTTTGGGCAGTTTGTTCCATAGTTTTCCAAGCACAAAATCAGTTTATTCACTTTTAATAATTAGGCAACAATGGCTTTCAAGAGACTAGGAAGAGGAAGCTTACATGATCTTCCTCAATGGGCTCACGACTTCACTGAGTAAAGGGGAAAGTGTGGGGATAGCAAAAAAAAGTGCTGGTTAGGAGAAGCAACCCAGCAAGCATCAAATCTAGCACCAGTCGTAAACAGAAAGAGGTGGTGGTAACAGTAAACAGGGAAAAGCTAAATTATGCAAAGGCTTTAAAAGGACAAGAAGTCATCTAAAATCTAAAGGACTCCAGGAGGCAAAGTATGGACTTTGATTTGTATTTTTAAGTAAGGGTAAGACAGAATGTGGGGGCAATCAAGACAGTATGTTCAACTGGGGCTTATGTTGCACACAGAATGGATGGATGCAATGGGGTTACCAGGGAAGGCTGTGAGAAAAAGGCTGCTGAATTCAGGCTGACAGGAGGCGATGTAGGTGGTGGCTTTACGGTCAGAGCTTTAGAGGATCAGAAATAAGAACACATGCAAACCAGTATGTAGAAAAATATTAGTATTTAGAAGCCTCCTTGAAAGGAAGGGATTGGAAATGATGCTTCAATTATGTCCTTTAGTGATATGAAGCAAGTCTCTGCAAGGGGAAGAGAACGAGTGGGATTTTGAACTGTTTCTCACATTCATTTTAGCCGTGGACTGGTATTTTTCCAAGCATGAATAACTCTGTATAATACAGAAACATACTGTAGCAGTTGACAGCAAAAACTTGTTTTGTGAAATTCAAACTAGTAAACTCATTAAAGTACAAGATATTACCTTCCCCTCCAGTAGAGACTTACAGCATTCACTCATTCAAGCAACTATAATAACATCTCTTACTCTTCTTTATCCTTCTAATAACCAAGACCTAGATCATAAGTTCAAAAGCGGCTGAAAAATTCACATCACTTTCATCAGGCTTTGGATAAAACCTACAACACATACTCTTCATTCTTCTCTCCTCTACAGTTTCAATCTTGATCTACTAATTCCAGAACACCATGAAGCTCTCTAATCATCATGATCATCAGTGTGATTTGTGGCACACTGCTCCCCTTCTGGAACATTTGTACAGGTGAATATACATGAGTAAAGCTTCACACAAGGACTACAGAGGCAATCTGCAGTTTAAAAAATGCATACATTACGTGGCATGTATTTTGTGAGGGGGATGGTTAAATATTCTACAAACAATTACTAAATTGTCAATGGAATTCAATAAATGCTGTTTTAAAAAAAAACCTAATTATTTGTTACAATAACCAGCTACTATTGCCATTTTGTTTGTGAAGGTTTGTAAACTACTTCCATTTGAGAAGTAATTGATTCCATTTTTATCATTTGCTCAAGTTTATGTGGTTGTTCACATCCAAAGAGATGATAACATCTATTTGCAGCAAATTATACATTATAATTCCTCATTCAAAAGCTGTAATGGAAAACAAAATGCTAATTTATGCTGTAAACGGAAGTACAGAATCATAATCACTCATTGTTAACATTAGGAACTAAATTGCCCTTGCAAATAATAAAACGGGTTAAAAATGTGGAGGGCTTTTGTGAGCAGAAGTACCACTGCCTCTTACTCACTCATGTGTTATATTACAAGAGAGCAAACGAACCTTTTCTCCTCATGCCAACGCAAACCACCCCTTTTTGAGGGAAAGAATAATGGTCTTATGATTGTAAGGATGCGTGTTCTACCCACGGGTCTCCAACCAGCTTCCCAAAGACGGGCTTTCACGCGCTCCCTGCTAGGTAAACTGAACCATGAGCAGAGGCTGTCTACGCAAGCAAGCGATGCAGAAGTGTAAGACTGGAAGAGCCAGCCAGCTGGTGCTGAGGATCTGACTTCTACGCTACATGCTTCGCACCACGCACTTCGGGGCACGGTTGGTTTGATTATTTAACGTCATCCTAACTCTGGTCTCATCTCACTAGTCGAACGTCAATTTGTAGCTCGAACGCACTAGGGTACACATCTCCCAGTTCAGTTCTATCCAAAAGGAATTCCATTCATTTGCAGCAAGACTGCAATGCTGACCAAAGCACAGCAGAGTCGGGATGACTGCAGCACGCTCCTGCTCCCAGGAAAAGTGCTCGTGTAGACACACCTCTCATCATTTCAGGTCCCGGTGGGTTCATACGGAACCGAGAGTGCCCAATTTCTCCTCCCCAAATTAGGACCGCAGCATCACAGGAGCCATATCCAGAGCAAGGGTTACTCTGCTGTTAATCTCTTTTCACCTTAATTTTACCTTTAGTTTAGCGACAGGAACACACAGCTACTGACAGAAGGGGAATCTCAATTGCTAGTTGCAGAGAACACAGTCGAAGACAAAAAATATTGGAAAAGTATTGGTTCTCCGTCCTTTTTAACAATTTTACTGTCCTATAGGTTTTAAATGTACAAGGAGATTTGTTCACACAGCAGACAGACACATTAGAGGAAATAAAAAAAAAACACCAACAACACATTAAGACTGTGCACCTGCTCTTCCACATTTCATTAAGCCCCTACACCTAAATGTACGTCAGGTTCTCTCCTATGTGCATCCGTTGTGCTGGTATCCCTCAGTGATACCTTCTGGTCATGGCGAGACAAACTGGATCGCAAGCATCCACACTGCCTCGGGAAAAAAAAACATTAAAAAACCCATTAACTTTTGGTAAGTCATATCAGATGATTATAATCTAAATGATAAATGCCAAATAATATGTTCAAAACTATGTATATATTTGTAAATAAGCTACCATTTGTAAACAAGCCTCTCCTAGCTTACATTATATACTCCAAATACCTGCAAAATAGTTTATTTGCCAGCTTTTTCAGTTATTAGTATTTAAAAAACAAAAATGTTATCAAAAATTGAAAATTGCCTTTTAGGTGACTAAAAGAAAGTTCCACTGCTTCATGTAGTAAATCATTTTACTGCTGCCCTTTTATATTTAATACCCTCCTGCAGTACGCATTTATCTCTACACTAGCAAAGTGTACTCATTGATTTCCTATGGTCTCTCTGGAAGAAGGTTCTGCTTCCCTGACGATGAGTACAAAGGGTGGATGACCCCATTCTCATTCCAATGCAAACCCTGCACTTTTACATTTCTGCTTAGACCACGCGAACATTTGACCAGCTAAGAACTCCCTGCCCTCTTCCTACAGAACACATCTCTAGAACTACTGACATTTCCTCCTGAACACAACTGTATTTCTGAAAATCCCATCTTACGTATAAAGCACTAAAATGCATTAGCTCATCACAGCCATAACTGTAAGTTACAATTTGCACATAAGCTTTTCTTCTAAACTAAGATACGAAAATAGCATCTTGCCCATTTTCTGCGCATGCTTTAACTCACGTTATGGTGCTCTACTGTAGCCTATTTAGCTGTTTTGCCCTAGGGCACGAGGAAATGGTTTGTACCCAGCTTAAACTGCGGGGGTTTTGCCAGATGAGGCTGCCATCAGAATACACTGGTTTTTCACCCAGACTGTCGACAGGTTTATTAAACAACAACCAGAATAAGAACACAGGAAGTGGATAGAAAGTATGTTTTGAAATCTGCTCTCTAAATGCTGTGCAATGGCACTGACAACCCTTGAAAACAAATGGTAGCATTCACTACCGGTCATTGAAACTCTTCAGAGTTACCATGTTGAATGACCAATTAAGGTGTTAATCTCTGAAAGAAAGAGAATTGTGTTTAACAACATTTTTCTAAAGTCTATTACCTGTTTTATTAAACTACATCTTCCTCATTATCCTCTTGTTTGTCTTTTGCTGGGATGCCAAGAACATAAGAATCTTCAGTTTCACTTTCATTTTTACAGCGTTCCATTGTCCCAGCTTTGTGCACCAGCATACAACACCCCTTGGATATAGAAAAGTCAGGAAAATTTCAAATCTGGGATTAATTTTTTTTTTTTTTAAATTCCCAAGTCTTTTATGTTAATGATAAACCAGGACTGCTGTTTTTTCTTAACTAATTTAGTTTTGAGTGTCTTTGTAATTTGCAGAGGTATTACAGACTTTGCTAAAATATAACTTAAGTTGAATGACAGTTTTATTCCATTGGTTGTCATGGCCAAATAAAGTACAACTAACAACTGAGTCTTTTTCCATTAAAGAAAAATATCTACAGAAACCATAAAGTGCACTGCCCAGTCTTGTGCAGAGATTGATTTAGCATCTCTCATTCAACATCCTCATAACACATACCTACCTAGTATATGCTAGACATGTGCAGTGCATTAATACCAACTCATCTAACGTATTTCCAAATCTGCACAGACTCTGAGTTCTACTATTCAAATTAAAAAAAAAAAAAAAGACACGCACACACACACAAAAAAAATATATCCAGATACCATGGAAACAAAAATAAGTCAAAAAGTCTCACTGGCTATGGACCAAAATAGAAACTGCCACTGGACCTACTCTAGTTAAAAGAAGAAAATGCATAAAAGCAATATACTATATTCAGTCCAGCACCCCAAAAATACTGGTAGAAAGCTCTGACTGCAGTGGGGTACTTTTGTCCCTGCATACATAAAGACAAAGAGCCAAGCCACAAAGCTGGCTCTTAGCTTAATCTTTCACTGATTTACATCCACAGAAAGCATTCTGTGAAAGCATGTTGTATAAAGCACTGCCATGTTTAAAAATACAGGAGAAAGAGATGGTGCCAGGTAACAAACAAGCCCTCAGCTGAGTGCTGCAGGGAAAAATCTCTGAAATAACGGCCGTAATCAGGCAGCATACTCTTCGTTTTACTTCTCTACTGCAGGGAATTTCTTGAGGTTGAATTAAAATAAGTATCCGGATTTATGGCTTAGTCATAGGATTTCATTCATGAACTAAATTTCAAATGATTTTCAAGCACTTCCCAACCATACAGATTAGTAACACAAGAACGTATCCAGTTCTGGACTGGAGAGTGAAAAATAATTAATACAAATAATGCTGCCAGTTCAGCATGGGCAGGTTATGCCCAGGAATATTACTGCTCTTGCAAGGCTGAATACCCCCTTTGCAGTACTTAGAAATAGCTGTTCTTTCCTCCCAACTACTAATTAAGAAACAGATGTAAAGAGAAGTTCAGTAAGCCAGAAGATACACTCAGGAATTTTCCAGCAAACGCATATTCACAAAATAAAGAACTACAAGTGGAATGTTTATTGACAGTCTAAAAATACAGATCACAAAAGGAATCAACAGGAAATCTGCTGGATATTCCTTTGTCTCAGGTTTATGCACATTGCCAAGACAACACAGGTAAGTTTATGCAACCACGATTCATAGTTCCCAGGATTCAGGTCTACAAGTTTGTCTCCTCTAGAATTTAGCGTAACGGTTAAGTCCCTGTACTAAAATAACTGTAAAAAAAGATAGCAAACTTCAGGAGAACAGTCAATCTTTTTGGAGTTCTCCTTAGCAATGCGAAGTCTTATTTATAACTATTACAGAGCCTTATTTTCTGGAAGACTGTCTCAGAAATGGATTCAAAACAGACTTCATAAAAGTTTCTAGACATAATTTTTCCAATGCAAGCTTTTCTGCGATGCACTTTGGAACTTAATATGCAATGGGAAAGTTCCTTCCAAGAATATTACCAACAAATCATGCATATAATCTTGTGCTTAAAAAATGAACTGCAATAATCCATCAAAAACATTAAAGTTGAAACGCATCTCTCAACCTTCCTGAATTGTAAAGCAAATGTCCTATCTCTGCTTTCAAAACTGTCAGACAGTACATTATGCTTCTAGAAGAAATCACTGTTCTCTTTAACCTGACTGGTTCCATTATTAAGTCTTATTTTGATTACTTATACTCTCATTAAAGTCATGAGATGCCAGGAAAAGATTGTTTTAGTAAGCTACAGCTGAACCACTATTGATATTATACAAGGGATCCTTTTACCTTGTACTAGATGTTAAGAGTGCATCGTATCGATCTAGGAATAAAAAAACTATTCTTCCAGTGGTCAACCTATCCTCTCATCTCAGCACTTTGTTTTAAAGTTTTCCTCTTTGCTGTTTTGTTTTAAACAGAGTATACAAACAAATTCTATTTCAGCTACCTTGCTATATTTAGCAAGAAGAAATGGTTTGCAAGCTTTTTTTTTTTCTTGGATGTGATTCAGGTAAAAACAAACAAACATGAATATGGCTGCCTGTCAAATTTAAGCCAACTCTGCCTTTTTAAGTGTTAAAACTTGTAAGAAAAATCTACTTGCAGCAAAATCCCATATTCATTTTGATTTCATATTCAGACTAACATCTACTGCTAATCCTCAGCTGGTGAATTTGACTGATGTAAATGCTAACGTAATACGTGGAAGATGAAAATAGAAAGGAGCCCTGAGCACCAGAAAGAATACGTATCTTAAAAATTCTTCTCATCTTCACCCTGGAAAGTCTTGCAAGCTCATCTGTTCCCGTTGTAATGCTATATAATGATTACACCTTCTCCTTCTAAACTCCTCTCCTAATCATGCATATTTAATTCAACTTTGTGTATATATCCTACAGTTTATATAGCGCTCCTATAAATAGACCTTCTGCATCCTGAATTATCTATCTCCCTCCTTTTCCCTTAGATACAGTTCGGCATCGGTATTTGGAACAGATAACTCTGGGTTTGTCAGTAAGTCTTCCAGCTTCCGTCGCGATACGGGCTTGCTCTCCTGAGCAGAAATGTAAGGGAACCTGTCGTTACACAATGCCATTCTGAAAGAACTGTTTCGCTACAGAACGAAACTAACTTTAGATAAAGGAACTGGTTTAAACCCGATTTTATTGCCTGCGTCCCTAACCCTTTTCCTCCTCCGCTTGGTTTCAGAGCAGTCTTCGTGTGACTGCCTGCCGTTCGCACCAGGCGTAAGCCCTTCAGAAACCTCGGTTCCTTGCGCGGCCGCCTCTGTCGCGGGGCCACAGCGTGCGTTCTCGGCGCACACCAACGCACCGGCACCCGCGTGTGCGCTCCTCTGCGCAGCGCAGCGCGCACCGGCGCGGGCTCCGCAGCACCGGCCACCCCGGGCCACCCCGCGCCGCCGCTCGCCGTAAGCGGCCGAGCCAAGCCCCCGCCGCAGCCGCCCCCGGGCCGGCGGGCACGCCGGGGCCCCCAATTCGGGCAGCCCCCCGCCTCGCGCCCCGAGCAGCGGCTCTGAGGCGGCGGCCTGCCCGGCCCCGCCAGCCGGTGGCCCTCAGGGACCCGCCGCCCGCCCGCCCCGCCAGGCACGGGGCCACCGGCCACACCTGACGGCTTCACCGCGCCGGAGGGGCCCCGGCGCGCTCGGGAGGCAGCGGGGGCTCGGGGCTGGATGCGTGCCTGCCTGGGTCCGCTCCCCGCGCGGAACCCCCCTCTCCTCGGCGCAAGCCAGCCCGGCCCGCTCCCCGCTAGGAAGGCTCTGCCCCGGCTGGGGCGGCGAAGCCGGCGGGCAGCCGAACCCAGCACCGGGTGCCCGGCAAGGGCCCGCCCGCTCCCGGCACGCCCGGAGATCTGTATTTATTCGGCTGCTTCAAGGGGCGACCCGGCGGTCGGGGCTCCAGGGCCCCACCGCGACAGCCCGGCCCCCAATTCCGCCGGCCGGCCGGCCGCTGCCGGAGGAGGGGCCCTGCTCCCCGCCGCCCGGTGCTGGGAACCCCCGGCGGCAGGCGGAGCGCGTGGCTTCCTGATCCCCCCCGCCGCGCGGTGTAACCTTAAACAGGCGGCTGCGAGTTTGGGGATTTCGGTTTCCTGGAAACCGGGGCTGCGGGCCGCGCGGTTTTCCATGAGCTCAGCGGGCTCTGCCCCCCACGCGGGGAGGCGGCCGCCACCCCCCTCACACACACCCCCCCGGAGCCCCTCGCCGCCTCAGGGGCAGCTCTCCCGCCCCCGCGCGGGCACCGCCGCCGCCACAGCCCGGGGGTGCCCTCCGCCCGCTCCCGCCCGCTGCCCAACTTTTCCCGTCACGCCAGCGCCCGCAGCCCCCTTCCCCGGGCACGCGCTCGCACGCGCCGGTGTAGTGCATAAATGACAGTTGCCTGTGGACTTTCACCAAACAAGCAGCGGGGGCAGCAGACTACAACAGTTATTTAATTAAAGACGTTTCGGGGGCTCCCAGAATAGCTCGCTAACCTCCCAGGCGCGATTCCTGGTTTCTCCCCGCTCTCCCTCGCCGCCTCGCCAGCCGCCCCCCGCGGCCCCAGCCTCGGCGCGGGCGGGGGAGCCCGACCCGGCCGGAGGAGCCGGCGTTACCCGGCTGCCCGCCCGGCATTGCACAGTCATCAAAGTTAAGTACCGGGCGGGGGGGGGGGGGGGGCTGAATCGGCGGAGACGGGCAACCCGAACTATTTCCACCTAGGCGGGACCCGAAATTACGAGGTGGAAGGCATACGCAGCCATTTCGGAGGGCGAGGGGAACGGGTGCTGCGGGGGTCCCCTCGCACCGAGCCCGCCGCTCGCACGCCTGCTCTCTCTCCCCCCCGCCCCACAACCTGGCCCGGCTGCCCTAAGCGGGCGCCCTCCGGGCGCGGGGGGCGGCTCGGGGACGCTTCGCTCGAGTTGCCCGGCGCTGCCCCGAGTTGCCCCCGGCTACCCCGCGGCCCTCCGCGCCCGACGGCGGCCGCCCCTCAGCCCTCCTCCTGCTCCCCTGCCTCTCGGGAGGGGCGGGGGGGCGCACGGGGAAGGGCTCTCTTCCCCTCATTCCCTCCCCCGGCCGACTCCCCCCGCGCGGGCGGAACAGAACCACTTCCAGCTCCTTCCCGCACGCACCGTCGCCTCCCCCGAGGAGCCGGGCGGGCGCAGCGGCGGCGAGCGCGCCCGGCGGCACCGGCCGCCCCTTACCTGGTTGTAGGAGGTCTCCCAGGAGGAGGTGTAGTTGTAGAAGAAGGAGGAGAAGCAAGCGTCTTCCGACAGCCCGCAGCCGGCCATCCTCCGGGCGCAGAACCTCTTCGGGAAGGCACGCAGCAGCCTTCGCAAACTCTTGCCTCTTGCGCGATCGCTGCCGCCGCTGCTGCTGCTGCCGCCGCGGAGTGTGCCGACAGCTTCGCCCTGGCGGCGGCTGGCGCGGTGCGAGCGGGCGGGAGCGCGGAGGCTGGATGGAGGCGAGGGGGCGCGGGTGTGTGCGCGGCGCTGCGCGGCGGTGTGCGTGTGTGGCGGCACCGAGGGGCCGGGGCCGGCGTCACGTGCGCGCGCTCACTCCGCCGCCGCCGCCGCCGCCGCCGGCGGGCACAGGCTGCGCGAGGGACCCCGGCACTGAGTCACCGGCGCCGGGCGACCTCTCCATCCCCACCCGCCCCCGTCCCCGCTCGGCGGCGCAGCCCGCGCAAGGAACCGAGGGGGCGCTTGCAGGACCCGCGGCCACACCGCGGCGGGGAAGGAGCGGGCAAGTGGCGACGCGCGTCCTCCCCCGCCGCGCCGGGGCAGCGCCGCCGCGGGCGGGCCCGCCCTCCCGGCCGCGGCCCGGCCTCCCCCGCCCCGCCCCGCCCCGCGCCCAGCCGAGCCGTGCCGTGCCGTGCCGAGCCGTGCCGTGCCGCGCCCGGGAAGTTGGAGCTCGCTTTCCAGCCTGCGACCCCAGGCCGGCGAGCCGTGCGCGGACACGAGCGCGACCCCGGCCCGGGCCGCCCCGCGGCGGCCGCCTGAGGGGGAGGGGGCAGGGCGCCGCCTCCGCCCCTCCCGCCCGCGGGAAACTTCGCCTCAGAGTCGTTAGCGAGTCCCCATCTCTCAGGTGCGATTTCGCCCGCTCTTTGCCCTTTTGGGGGGGCATTTTCCTCAGCACCCCCTTTTCAAGGAGCGGGAGAAAAGCGGAATATTTTATTTTTTTTTTTAAGCGCGTCAGTGATCACAGAAGCGGCCTCGGCGACGTGACCTGCCTCCCGCCCGCGCCCCTGCCTCCAGTCGCCCGCTCCTGTCGCAGCCGCGGTGACAACGGGCCAGCGGGGAGCGCTCCCGGTCGCAGGGAAGGGTAAAACCGACGGCACATAAGCCGTTGTCAGGTTGTTCATCGGACACAGTGAAGTCACACTGAATATGGTGATTTTACAGGGTTTGCCAAACAATTAGCGGAAATAGATCCTATCACGTTGAGGATGTTCCTTGAGTAGTCCTTACCCTGACGGCATACCCAGCACCTCAGGCACGGCCTTCAGACAAGGGAAGCGTTTTCCTCATCAGCTAACATTGGTATTACAAAACTCAATTATAAATGGAAAGCAAATAATGTAGGTGGTAATTTTTTTCAGAATAATTGTTCTGTTTCATCTAAGAATATATTATATAATGTCCTGGTTTCAGCTGGGACAGAGTTAATTTTCTTCACAGAAGCTAGCATAGTGCTGTGCTTTGGATTTAGTACTAGAAGAATGTTGATAACACACTGATGTTTTTAGTTGTTGCCAAGCAGTGCTGAGACTACTCAAGGACTTTTTGAGCTTCTCCTGCTCGGCCAGGTGCATAACAAGCTAGGAGGGAGTACA
>BOSO01014946.1:0-70846 GCA_018403395.1 Gorsachius goisagi | reverse complement strand
GGCCCCGGCCCCGCAGCGCAGGCCCCGGCCGCGGCTGCCGCGTTGTTCCCGGGGCGAGGTTGCCCCCTGCTGCTTTCCCGCCATTAAACACAAAGCGGGATGCGGGGCCCGGCCCGGCAGGAGGCCGGGGGGAACCTGCTGGGGGGAACCCCCTCATCTGAGAGCGGTGTGGAGCACGGCGGTAGCGAGCTGGGAGATGCGCTGGGTGACGTGGTTCTTCACAAATCAGTCGCCGCTGAGTATGGTTCCTTTCCTCCAAGAAGGAAAATCCGTCTTGGAAAAATGCTTTGGAGCAGTTCCTGGCTGAGGAAGGCGCAGGAGAGGCGTGTGCGCAGCAGCCTGCCAGCAGGCGCGTCTGTTTCCCCAGAAGTTTTTGCTGTTCTCTGTCAGGATTTGCTAAGGTTTGACTGAAGAACGTGAAGTTTTGTGACTACGTGCTCAGCCATGTGCCTCTCACTCACATGAGTCAAGTTTGCAACTGCATATGTTGACACTCAGTAAAGAGTGGTGCGCTTAGTATATGACTTTATTTCCTCAGCCTCTGGTCCCGCTCGGCAGCAAAGGTTTAGCACTCACCCCTCCTGCCAAGGGATACCCCAAAAGCGTCCGGCTCCGTACTCTCTGTGGCCAGAAAAGAGGGGCAAGGGCAAGGCTGGACCTGCAAAGCTCTGCACCAGCCTGGCTAGTTTGAGCCCCAAAGGAACCAGGCCCATGCAAATTACTTGGTGATTTAATCCTGATGTGTTAGCAGAAGTGCAGGCCGATCTGAGAATGCATAATAGTGCGTTGTTGGAGGTGGGTGCTTTGTTCCGGCTCTTCAAAAGTCATTGTTCTTGCTGAGGAGAGGAGCGCATCGTATCACAATTAAAATGTGTGGCAAATACTCCTTGGCATGCCAGCAGGTAGTGCCTTTTTATAGTCCTGGGTATCATCAGAGACCTGGAAATAATGGCTGAAGCCAGCTCTAGGAAATATAATTTCTTTAAATGTAAGAAAAAAAAAAAAAAACTCAGAAAATTGTTACGGCATTTTAACTAACTTCAAGTGTGCTGGCTGGTTCAGTCGCCCCTTTGATGTTGCAGCCGGGTGACCTGGCCTCCCCCACCATTCATCACTGACTGGAAATCAAACTCTTCGGTTCTCCTGCTTTACAGTCCTTCCTCTGTTCTGCCAATAAACACAATGTTATTTAAAATAACCGTTCAGGAGGCGTTCAAAGGGGATATCCATATATGAATTTTAGTGAGAGTGCAGTTTCTTGCTGCCAAGTCCTAACCTTCGAAATGCGACACAGAAAAAGATAGTGTTAATCTAAATACGTGGCGTTGGGAGTCGTGAGGCGAGAGGCTCACAAATCCCTTCTCTCTCATGGTGACTCTGTGATCGGAACCCCGGGGGAAATGTCTTTAATTATTTCATTTCACCTTCATTTTTACAGTGTCAGTCTGTGGTTGGTAACAGCTATATAAACACCAAAAATCCTGTTTGTTAAAAGAGTATGATCTGAAGTGAAGGAGGTAATTCCCTCCCAACGGTCTCTGGACGCCGCTCAGCCAGTGGTCCTGGTGGCAGGCAGTGTTGGAGAGGTGGCCTGGAAGGGAGCGAGCTGTGGAGGACACAGTGAGTGCGTAACCCACCCGGACACGGTGAGTGCGTAACCCACCCGGACACAGTGAGTGTGTAACACACCTGGACATGGTGCCTGTGCAACACCAGCGTGAACCTTGTCTCCTGGCCTCGTTAGAGCTGTGAGCTCAGTAGTGATGTTTTAACCAAACCCACTCCAGGATCTCATGGAGGAGTCAGGAAACCCAGCAGTGCTGCAATTTAAGCAAAGTAAGAAACAGCGGCAGTTGATCACGTCATGTTTGTTTGCCTCCGTTGCTCTCTGGCTAGTGTCACCGCTGTGGCCATCTGCCGCCATTTCCTTCCCCCTGGGTTCTGCACTGCGCTAGAGGTGATGATGAGGAGCGCTGGAGAACCAAACTTGGAAGAGTTATCCCATTTCCCCAGCGCTCAGCTCCTTCCCAGCCCCGTGGGTGCCCTCGTGCCCGGTGTGGCTCTGCTTCAGCCCATCTCCCTGGCGCTGGGCAAGCTGCTCTGTGCCTAAGGAGCACCCAAAACTGCGGGGTCCCGGTCCCAGGGACGGAGGGAGCACCCAGGCAATAGCTGTGGTGCTTTGTGCACCAGCTGAGGGAAACTCCTTCCCTGAGGTGGCACCGGGGCTTGATTAGGAGAAAATGAGTAGAGGATTTTGTGTTGTTTTGGACTCTGGCGCAAGTTTATTCTGTGTTTTCCTGCAGATCCCCCTGTTAGCACTTGCTTTGCAGTGTGTTGTCTGTATCGTGTAGGAACGGATGAAGTGGGCCAGGCGAGACTTCGGCTGGGTTAGCACAGCTCTGTGTTGTTTTTTTCATAGGCTGTATATTTTCTCCTCTTAGATCTGGTTCTTTTCATCCTCACTGCCTCTTTGCCTTTACCTTTTTAAAATGTCTGTTGCTGCAAAACACGGCTGAAGCCGATTGCCAGGTCCGTCCTTCCAGCCCTGCTGCCCGCCGCAGCCCCCCCGAGCCGGAGGGGGGAGACCGCTGATTGGTGCTTGCCTTTCAAACCTACTGTTGACTAATGTTTTGAAGACCGGATTGTTAATTTTTTTTTATAATATATACATAGCAAGGAGCAGAACGATGCTGTTGTCTGCCATTTAACACAAGTACACCTTGGGAGGAGGGAAGGCTGAGGCAGTTTGTGTGCATCTCAGCTGTATGTCAGTACAGCCCAGCCCAGCCAACAAGAGTTGTTTCAGCCTGATCTGTTTTATCTGTTGTGCACAGGGTAACAGACGTGTAAGCCTAATACAGCAAATTGTTCTAAGTATTATGGCAACACCATGGAAATATTTCTTAGCGGCACTGGGAAAAAAACCCCATTTAATATTCTGATTTCTTGCTGAATATGGAATGGAAAATATGTTGATTTAACTCTAAAAAAATGCACAGTTGATTTAAGGAAAAAAAACAAAGTAAGAAAGAAAGAAACCCTTTACCATATCTAATTTCATTAGTAAACTGTAAATGGAAAATGATGAAGAGGTAAGATTTCAAAGAGCTGGTAACCCATACATTTTATGTAGCATTAATCATGTGCTCTTAATTTTTCTGCAGAACTCTGCAGCGCTGCATTCCCACTCCGTGATTCACAGGGTGGTGGGCAAAGGCAGGCGGGTGGCAGAGCCCGGCCGGGGACCCCCCCCATGGCAGCACCCACCAGCCACGCCATGGCCGAGCTGGGGGACGCCGTGCGGCCGGCCCCACCCCACGGGGTGAGATTTATGGCCACGTGCCGGAGGGTTCGTGCCTCCGCTCAGCCTGATTTGAAACACGGCTTTTCTGCTGCCGGCTCGTGTTTTCTGCTTTGCCCTTTCAGAGGCTCTTTCTCTTCCAGGCTGTAAAGAGGGTTAAGAAAGGAATTGTCTCTATTATGGTAATTAAACTCCCAGGAAACAGCCTCATTAGACTAATAAAGAGTAAATAAAGCAGGCGAGGACACACTTTTCTTTCCAGTAGTTGAGGGCAGCAGTTCCTTCCCTTCCCTTTGCCCACCCGCCTGCTCCCCACTCCTCTGTCCCTGCCCCTGCCCTGAGCTCCTGCATGGCCTCTGCACCCACCCGCATTCACCCCCTCATAGCTCGTCCAGCAGTTTTCCTCTTGGGCTGAAGTTTTCCTTGCTCAGTTGCAGCGCAGGGAGTTTGATATTTGTAATGCTCACGGAAGTTTTTGGCTGCACTTTGCTTATCTTTGTTACAAGCACCCCCTGGTTTTCTTGCTGGCTCCGTGGGAGCGGCCCCTGGCTTGGAGCAGCGAAGGGCTGCAGCGCGCGCTTGCCGAATGCACGTTCCAGCATCCAAGCGATGGATGCTGGGCTTTGTTCCCTGCAGAAATGACATTAGTGGCAAGCTCTGGGCGCTGCTGCTTCTCCAGCATTGACCCCAGCTGAAGCAGGGCATGGCACAGAAAATGCACACGTAGCTCTCCTCCTTCTTCAGAAAGGAGATTATGGAGGGGGAATGAAATTAGCAGTAAAAGTATTAAAATATTGATAGCAATCATTCCATGTCCTGGCTTTACTAATTAATTATTAATTTTACCTTGAAGGTTAGTGTAAGAGATGGACTTTACTTTATCATGCCTTCACTTAGCAAGATGTTTGACTATATATTTTTAAACATTATCAGGTCTCTGGCAAATAGCTCTCATTTTTTATGGTTAGCAGTTGGGATTTGCTTTGTGTGGCTTCCTAAAGCAGGAGAAAAGATGATGTTGGGGAGGCCTCGGGGAAGCGATCCCTCGTCGTGTTTTGGTAATTCCCATTGCTCTCTACTGCTTGCCGCCCTTTTGGTGTCCTACTTGTTGCTTGGCCGTATCAGGGGCCCTTTGCAGCTCTCTGCAGAGTGAAGAAGTGTCTTGATGCTGCGAGCTTGGCAGTGCAAGGCGGTTAAAAAGGAATTGGTTTTGCCATAAACCCAGGGATGCGGGCAGCTGGAGGGGTGGTGGCGCATCCCCGGAGCAAAGCTATTTCTTGTAAATACGTGCATAAATAACATAATTTAATGGAACCTGTTAGCACATACATAATTCATAAATTATTTTTGAACTGGGGAAACTTTCGAATTTATCGTGAAGAATGTTTTTTCTTTAACGCAACTTCAGCAGCGATATAAGATTCAAATATGGAAACATTTATGTGCGTCTGCGGCTTTGCTCGTGAGAAATCGTATTGATTTCAGTGAACTGTACACGCGAGGAAGATCGGGGCTGTGTGTGCAGGGCTGGAGCTTTACTTTTGTAAACTTCCCATTTCCTCTCTTGCATCAGAAAGGTTTAAAAGCTCTGTTTTACTGTCTTGAGGGTAAATGCCTTTCATTTCTGAAATGGTAAAACCCCCTTCTCGCTTGTTTCTCTTAAAGTGGACCTGGCTTTAAATGCGGACAAATGGAAAAAAGCTTCACTGGCCTCCCCAGGGGGAGTGAGGCTGCAAACCTCCAACTTCGGAAACAATGATTTTTGTTTTGTCGGGCTTAAAAGGGAATATCAGAAAAGGAAAATTTTGCTGTAGCGTTGTGAAAAACAGAATTTACCCAGTCTGGACCCTTTTAAGATAAAATTAAGGAAATTACAGCTTTCTTCTGCACGCTGCTTTCCACTTTTAGCATCTGCAGTGCGCAGGTCCCAGTGGAGCCACTAATGTGCGTGAAGTTAAGACGCGCGTACGCTCTCCGCAGGACTGGGACCGTGCTCCTCCGCCTCTCTGCCGTGCGGCGATGGGCACAGGTGCACGGGGAGGTCATGGCCGCATGGCCGGGGAAAATAAAGTGACTGGTGGGTTTGCCTTACGTGACTGATGCGCTACAGGCGATATTCTCCTTTGTTTAACAGCACTTAGCGTTGGGGGTTCTATGGGACGCTCAGGATGGGTACAGTATTTTTAACAAGTAATTTAGAGCCGGTCTTCGTGGC
Source organism: Gorsachius goisagi (assembly GCA_018403395.1). Classification (NCBI taxonomy): domain Eukaryota; kingdom Metazoa; phylum Chordata; class Aves; order Pelecaniformes; family Ardeidae; genus Gorsachius; species Gorsachius goisagi. The sequence goes on along the minus strand of BOSO01014946.1, from coordinate 65,330 downwards.
GTGGTAAGCTCGAGATGGACCTTGGGAGCTGCCAGTGAGCCAGCGCTCATGCAGGTCTGTAGCTGGAGGCAAAGGGTGCTCTCAGCAGGGGCTGACCTGGCAGTGGGTGCGAGGCTGAAGCTGCTGCTGGTGCTGATCCTGCCGTGGGGCTGAGCGGGCTCCGCTCCGCCCGCCTCGCAGCTCGAGGGCCGTGCTGCCGCGCTGCCCGCTCTCGCTCAGAGCAGGCCAGCTCGAGAGGAGTTAATTTAAGTGTAGATAGCTTCAGCTGACAGTTAAGTGAGGACAACCCCATAGAGAGCTGAGAAACTGGATGTGACTTGAAAATACACAGAGAAAGCTGGGAGACAGCACATATCAGTTCTCAGTTAAATCCTTTTCTTTCTTTAAAAAAAAAAAAAATTCTTTCCACAGTAGCAGACTTGCAGCTGTTAACTAATCCCATAACAAGTGGCATTTAGCCACACATTTTCCAAATTAAATATGCTTGCATGTTGGACTAGTTTCATACCCTGTAATACAAATACTTTCCCTGCTGGGGGAAAAAAAAAAATAACAGGAAAAAAAAATTAAAAGAAAAATCCTCTCAGGCGTATGGAGAGCGGGGAAAGGGAAGATGGTGCGCGCACGTCTGCGCACGGCTGGTGCAGCCTGCGTGCAGCTACGGCTGTCCCTGTCAGAGCGGCGTATTCTGCAAGGAGCACGGTATTTGTTGGAGGATCTGATGGGTTATCAAGGACTGCTCATGCTTAAATTATTAGTTAAGGCTGTGACATTAAAGAATTGTTATTTGGTCATGGTCTCATGGCTGTGTTTTGCTAGGAGGTGTTTGAAAATTCTCGTCTGTGCTGTCACGTAATCTGTACTTGCCCTTTTGTTTCATTTTTTTTTTCCCTCCCTGGTCATTTGAATAACGTTTTCAGATCCTCAATTTAATCTGGGTGCAGTCTAGCAACATTTGGAAACAAGCAATTAACTGCACGTTTTGTTAGAACTTCTGCTGGATCTTTTTTGAGGGTGTTTGAGAGCACCCACCCTACCCCCCACCCGCCTCCTGCACATTTTTAAGAATCCCATTAAAAATTTTTCAGGATCCCCATACAAGCCAAATGCATTGTTTCCATGGAAACAATTAATGGGGAGAGCAATTTATAAGACTGATGTAAAAAAATGAGCACTTCATCAGCCCCCCTGCTGCTCTGATATACAATCTCAAGGAAAAGTCTGCGGAGGGGTTTGCATAAGCTATATTCTTAAAGGGGGGGGGACACGACAAAAAGGAGCCTGCGAGTCCTGTCCATGGCACAGTGAGCGATGCCTATTGTGCTGCACAGGCGTTATTAGCTCTTGGAAAAGACTAGTAAATTCTCATTTCATGACGTCTTTTGAAATGCTTTCCCTTTAGAGAACAGGTTTTTTCCTAATCCCACCCTCTCCGGCAATACACACGTCTGCGTTCGGGGAAAGGAATCATGGCTCGTGATATACAAGGCAGCTGGGTCCCCACGCGGACCTGGGCCTTTGATTAAAAGGCATTCAGGATGCCTGATATTGCTCTGGCTTTCAAAGGTCTCGCAGGCGCCCGGGTAGAGACCTGCCTTAAAAGTGTCCTCTTTGTTTTGTTTTGGTTTGGGTTTTTTTTCCCCCTAATCTGCCATTAAAGCTTTCTCCTGGTTGATGTTTTGCGTTGGTTTCATCGATGTATACATGCAAGCTAAATCAGAATTTGCTGTTTAAATGGGGAGCGAGCAGTGCACGGTGCAGCAGAGCGAGTGCCGCCGTTCTGGACAGGTGTCTGAACAGGATTGCATTTGGAATTTCCTAAGGAGCTTATTTTGTGGGAAAAAACAATAAAAATTCCATCCCGCGCTGCTCTGCTGCTGAGGGCACAGGGATCCTGCATGCCTGTGCCCTGCCATACGTGGCAGGGATTTCAGAGCCTGCCATAAAATGTTGCCTTGCAAATGAAAAATCTTCTTTTTAGATCTGCTTCTGTATGTAAGGTGGCCACCGAATGGGCCGGCCGGTGGTGGTGGGCTGGGACTGGAGCCACTTTGGATTTTGTAGGAAAATTGAGCTCAGGGGTCTGGCAGCACGCCTTGTGCCTCTCAGTGCTGGTGCGTTCCGTAAGAATTAAATTAGTTTAAAAAAAAAAAAAAAAAAGAAAAAAAAATAATGGAGTTGTTGATTTGCTTCTGTGTTCTCCTACTTCTGAGGGTGTTCGTCCTGGCTGGGCTGGGGTGGTTTTTCCTGCAGAGGGCACTCGGCATCCATGAACGGCGGCGTGGGCTGCCCGCGTCCCGCAGCATCCCCAAGCAGAGCTGGAGATGGGCAGGGGGGGAAAAAAAAAATTTAAATTATGAAGCAAATTATTCCCTTGTAGTGCATGAGGCCAGCTGAAAGAGCAGCTGAGATTTAAGGAGAAGGGGGGGGGGGAAAACCCACAACCCCAAGGCGTGGGGAGGGAGAGGGAGAGGGCCAGGCTGGGGCGGCGGGGGTCTGGCTGCGGTAACGGATGGCAATAATAAAAAAAAGGGTGAAAAAGGGAAAGGCTGCGTGGCTGGGTTAAAATTTAATAGCATCGGGGATGAGAGAGGCAAATGCCTTAATTAAACCACTGTCCAAAAAAGAGGGGAAAGCCTGCAATGGAGTGGGGCACACACCGCATTACTGTCGGGCTGTAGCCAGTGGAGTATTCACCATCGCAGAATCTGAAAACCAGCTTTTATTTCAATTGCATTTCTTTCATGCTTATATATGAGAAAGGAAGAGACTTACAAAGAGCTCAGCCCAGAGAACTATCGGGATCTCTCCGTGTGCGGCTCTAAAGTACGTGTCTGTGATAAATAAATACTCAGCAGCCAAATGATAAAACAGTTTAGGTATTAAATATTCTGGAGTTTGTGGGGAGAAAAAAAAAATCTCTTATTGCTAACAAACTCCCATTGCAAATACATTATAGAAATGGTTTATAGTTATTTAAAACAGCGTAGAAAATGGTCATGTACCTTCCTATGCCCATAACTCATCGAAGGTGGAAAAAACCCTTGCAGATGCGTTTCAGTTTGAACAGGACTTGCATTTTATTATTTGGTTTTATTATAGCAAAGGAGCACGTAAACAAAAATATCCCCTGACCTTAAAGCCAGCTCTCAGAAATGAAGGTCTGACTATCACAGAAATCTGTAATCCAAATGATTTTTATGTTGCTAATGAGAATTGTGAATTTATTTTTAAAGTTTCTTTCGGCTCCCTGCTTTATTCTTTCTTTCCTTTTTAATTTGTTTTTCTCTGCAAATATTTTCTCCTTGTAAAATTTTAGCATTTTGCAATGGAATGGGAATTATTTTATTTTACAAAGTATGATTTTCCTTTGCTCTAAGTTCCTATTTAAGCAAATTGTTACTGATTGGGAGCAAATTCCCTCGGATCAGCATATAGACGCCTCCGCTTCGTGCGGAGGGGGGCCCCCCGAAATGTTGTCAATAGCCAATTTTGTTTTAGGACGTTCCAGTCGGGTTTTAAATGTGTGCTTTGGGCTCTCTGGGGCCGAGTCAGGTGAAAAAGAAGCAACGACAAAATGGCAGAGCAATTACTTAGAGAGGGGCTCATGGAGGAGGGTTGTCAGGTTTCTGTAGGGAACTCGGGCAGACGGCAAACTGATACCATCTCCCCCGCTGTAATAATCCAGCTTGTTTCACAAATACAAATGATGAACACTTCAAAATCCGAAACACAAATCCAGTCGCAGAACTGTTCGCTTTCTTTTGAAGGGGCTCGCCTGTTGAAAAGGCTCCTGTAATTTTATTTTAGTAGGTTTTAACTCTGGATTTGAGGAGATAAAACAACCTGTTCAGAATGATAATGATGTTATTTGGGCTCCTACGTTTAAATTAACGCAACTGTTTGGGGTATTAACATTCTGTTTTCAGGTTTGTAACTCAGCCTTAAAAAAATTAGTTTGAGTTAAAAACAGGCACAGAATATTTCAATGTCATTGTGGCTTTTTCTTAACAAATTTGAAGTGGTTTAAACTCATTTTAATTTTTAGTTGCAATTTGACAATAAAATCAGAGCCTGCTAGATTTGTCTCGATTTGTATTTTCATATTTTAAAATGGTTGGGAATTAAAAGGAGCTCGGTTGGTCGTTGTAATTTCATGTTATTTCTTCATACGGTAGCGAAAAAATAAAGGTGAAGAAGGTGGTAAAATGGCCCGTTCCCACGTAAACTAATTATTGTGGAGCAATTTTTGTGTGAAAAACATGTGAATGTTCATCGTTTTTGCGCAGACGTGGGATTTCCCGAGTGACAGGACCAACAACGTGATGTGTCTTTTTTTTTGATGCATCTACTACAGAATCTCTTCTTTTAGAAATTGATTCCCCGTATCCAAACCGCGCCTTTATTTTTGTGTTTTGCCAAATATATTTGCTTTTATCTTAATGTGTGTTTTATACACGTGTAAGCTGTAGGTAAGTAATCAATATAGCTCTGACTCCTAAATAATCTCACAAAGAAAAAAGATGTGTCGCTCCCGAAGGCTGGTGTCTCGGTAATGCAGGAGAAACCCGGGTTGGAAGTTTGCGACCCCTCCTTCCAGGGACGATCGCTAGAAGCTGCCCGGCAGCGGGAGAGAGCAGAGGGGGCCGGTGGCCCCCGGAATGGTGGCGCGGGGCTGCCAGCGGCCCCGTCCCAGGGTGACCGGCGAGGGTGGCCTGCGGTGGCGGCTGTCACTCGCCCGGCCCGGGGACCGCCTCTTGGCTTTGACCCGACCCTTCCTATTATCTCCCTTCCATTTTACATTCCCTTTTGCTATAGATATTCCCATTCATAAAACCTTTTCCTGCTCACTTGCGGTGTGAAGGCGAGTGCTGGTGTCTCAGAAATAAATAAGATCACGAGCAGAAGCTATTCGTCAAACCCCTCATTTCCTGGAGCTCCTTCCCCGATCCCTGTTGCATGCATTGCATTATTCTGCAAAATATTTTTTTTTTATATACTTTCTTCTGTCATTTATTAGACATCAGAGTCTTTTCAGTGCGCTCAAATCCCACAGATTCAGGCAATCTTGCCCGGCAGGGCTTCACGCTGCGAGAACTCACAGTTCTGGGCCGAACCCTGCACATTGTTTTTTTACGAAGAAATAAAAAGCCCCTGACTGTTAAAACCCGCCGTGTATTTTCTGCCTGGTACAGAGAGTGACCCTGGCCAGCGGCACAGCTGCGGGTGTGCGGGGGGCTGCCTCCAGTTGCTGTCAAACTTCCCGTCCCCTCGGCCGCAGCGGGGATGCCAGCTGGGCACGGCGCGGTGGGAACTGCCGGCAAAGTCCGTGCCGGCAAATGGCTCCTTTGGCAAGCAGCTTTGCCAGCGTGCTGTCATGCATGCCTCTTGCTGCGCCGCATCAGGAGCGAGGGGAAAATATTGTGACTAATTTAAAATGGTGGAATGCAACTGGTAATTCCCTTCCCTTGTTTGCGCTGTCCTGTTTCAACAGGGCTTGTGTAGATTATTTGTGTTTGTTTGTGTTGGTTTTTTAAATGAAAAAAAAGAAGCCCTTATGCAGTTAATTTTCTTTTTTTAAATTTATTCTTGGTTCACATTTCCTATATTTTGGAATATTATTTGCTAATATTTTCTTTTTTTTTTTCCCCCTCTTGCTTTTTCTCTCCTTTAACTCACGTTTCCCTTTGCCCCTGCTCACTGGATGGGCTGCATTTTCTTTCCGAGCCGAAGCCATTGCCTCCCTGTGCATCGGGAGGGTAGGATTAGATGTACTTCTTTCAGACCTGAGGCATTACTATTTCTTCCCCATACTCAGCATCCAATTGTCTGGATCTGTCTGGGTCCTAAATCCATCCTGAATTGGTTTCATAGCTGGCAGATTTGTGTGTTCCATCTTGTTTTGGGACCTGGCTTTCATATGAATATCTCAAATCATTTTCTATTTTTCCAAGTAGAAGTTTTATTACATGCAGCCAATCTGTATATGACTAGCGAAAATGGGAAGATAAAGGGTTGATTGAAAACATGTCAAGTGCTTGTTTTTGCCAGGGTGCAACAAAACTGGGTTTTATTGTGAAGGGAGCGGTGACAAACCCTCTTGTTCGAAATGGATGGTCTCGCATTGCCCTCTGGTAGAGAAATGGTTAAATTATGCACTCGTTGGAGTATGAAGGCAGTTCTTCTTTGCTGACAGATAGTTTGACCAGTGTCAGGTTATCCCGATGCGTTCAGCATACCTTCATTGCATCATAAATAAACCAGACAAATTACTTTTTTTTTTTTTTTTTCCTAGGGTGGAATAAGCAGGAGGAAGGGGAGGGATAGGGATCGGGGTAGATGGGGGTTTGGGGGTGTGCGTGAAGAATTAGAAGGAAAAGAAAAAAGAGAGAGATCTTTGCAGACACTCTATGAATCTCTGCTTGGCAGCTGAGAACAATGAGAAAAGCAAGCAATTACCTCGAATCCTTCCCCTTATCCAGACATAGGAAATATATTCCTGCCTGAGCCTTTTTTCTCATCTCTCCCTCCCTCCCTCCCTTGCCCTCCCTCTCTCCCTCTCTCCCCCTCTCCCTCTCTCTTTCCCCCTTGTATATCTAATTTAATTCTTCGAGGAAGGCAAGGCAGATGTAACAAAGAAAGGAGGGTCTGTGTCGACGGGCCACTTCCTACCGCAGGTCGAAGCCTTCCTCCATGGCAAGCGTCCTTCTCCATTCTCTGCCCTGGCAGACTTCTGCAACCTCTGCAGCAGCATCCATGAAAAATGAGCAGAAAGGTATTTTATAGCTCCAACTCTTTTACAAATTCCTCCCAAATAAAGTGGTGTGAATACTAAATCACCCTGTCCAGGCGCAGGAAGCCGACGTGTTCTTTACCTTCAGAAATCCATCCCAGAGGGGCAAACAGAGCCCTTTCTCCAGATCTCCCTCAACTCCTGTATTCAGTGGCCTCTTTACTGGTGGCTTCCGTATTCTCCTGGAATTCCTATAGGAATTAAATTTTCATTCCTGAATCTTTTTTACCTCCCTTTTTTCCCAAAGCTGCTTTTGCAAATATTTCCTTAGGTTGCCGAGCCCCTATACAGGGATGTCCCTGGGTGGTTCCCTGCTGGCTGTCACTGCCCCGTCCCACGGACTCACCCGCGGCAGACAGGGCACCATCACACCCTGGTACCCTGCACCGGGCTGTGCGTACGTCATGGTGATAAACACATAGGACCTGCGGCCCCTCACCGCACCATGAGGCTTCCTGTTGTGAGACTGATAGTTTGCATGCAGATATTTTGGCCTTTTAATTGCTGATAAACCTTTAGCAAGCAGATTTATTTTTATTTCCAAGGGAATGAATAATGCAGGCGTGCTTACTGCTGTTGGGATCGTTGCTTTTCTCGGTCAACCACGGTACGTGCCCAAACACCTGATTGTGCGGAGCTACCCTGGCTTTGCAATGTGCTGGACTTAAAGTGCAGTGTCCAGAAATGCCCGCACACCCTGCTAGCGGGGCTGAGTGAGGTTCGCAGGCTCAGCATCCGGCGTGGCCGGTGCTGCGGGTCTTTTGCTCATCGGGGTCCTGTCCCCACACACTGCTCCGTGGGGCCTTTTTGGGTGCCTCAGGTGATGCTGCCAGGTGAGGCCCCCCCAGAGCCATCGCCGACATTTGACAACTCAGCCCCATGATGGTGCGTCCCTCACGCAGCCCTCCCCAGCCGGGGCTGTGGGTGATTTGTCCCCTGGTCCTCCCGTCGCTGGCCGGTCGGCAGCATGGCCCCTCAGGGGTGCCAGACAGCAGCTGTGCCCCCGACAGCTGAAATATTTGCAAAACCCTGAGCGAGCAGGATCTGCTGTCTGCACAGGACCACGGGTGCGAGCTCCCCGGTCGCACGCCTCCCCCTTCCCACCCTGGCATTTGGCATCGGGCTTTCGGGGGAACATCCAGAATTTTGTTTGTCCTGTGCTGTCTTGCACAGACCTTTTCCTTGCACTGTTTGCAATCACCCTAACACCTGCATATTGTGATTTAAAAGTTGACAAATTGTCTGTTTCCATTGCCTTTGCTTTTAGAAGAAAACTGAAACCACTATTAGACTTTTAATAATTTAAGATAAAAACGCCGTTCCTTAAGAATGTTCTCTGGCTATATTTTTACAGTTGGGGGATAGAAAGGAACATTACAGGAAATTTAAAGGAGGCTTTTGGTATTAAATCTTCACCTCTTCCAGAAGATAACGCAATTCCGTAAATCTGTGCGAGACCTTTGTTTAACCCACCCCCCGCTATCGCAGGCGAGGTTTTATAGGTGCCTGTCTCGCTGCCGCTCACAGGCTGTGTTTTACATAATACCCTTCAGCATCACTGATATTAACCTTGATGGCATTATTATTGCTATTTACAGTTCATATGCTGGTAATGGTAAACCTGAATGGGATTAATAAAATAAATTAAGTGATAGAAATATTAATGCTATTAACAATCAGTAACAATAGTTGACAGCGTAAGAAAAGGAATAACCTGCCATTAACCAGGCAGGGTAGAGTCTCTCCAGCATATGCATGAAGGTATCTGACACTTCATTTTGATAAACCCAAGATTAATTTTTCTTTCAAACAACAACTTTTCCAGGGCCTTCACGCTTCTCTGTTTCAAAACCGAGCTCTTGGCGCGTTTCCCACGTCACCTTCCTGATGGCCGAGAGCCGGGTCCGCTGCAGGCCAGGCTCTGGGCAGGGGCTCTGCGGTGAGGATGGACCCCGAGGGCTCCGTCTGATGCTGCTGAACTTCCCATGGGTTTGGTCCCACAGGGACCCTGGGCTTCCTAAAGCTGCTGCAACGCATTCCCTGTGATCCGAGTTTGCTTTTCCAGCAAAAAAATGACACCCTGCTTCTGGGTGCGAATTTACAGCTTGAGGACCGACCAGCAATGCGTGACCGTTTCTTTCTGAATGTGCCATTTACGTTTTTGCAAAGCGAGATGCATCCAGCTGCAGGGTTGATGGGCTCTGGTGCAAAAGCAGTAGCTGCTGAACATCATTTTGGGTTGATCTGATGCTGAATGGGGGGGCACTGCCGGGGACCTCCCCTCTCCCTCCCCGCCACCGTGACACCGGCTTTGGACTGGGAGAAGGTGACTTTATTAGGGACTGCAAGAGCAGCAGTGGCTCCTGGGTTTTTCAGGTGGGGTGGCTGTGATTTTACCAAAGCCCTTGAGAATAGAAATACCTGCCTGCCTACCTTTTCTTTTCATTCCTCATGGGAAGCTTTTCCTAAGCCAGAGCCCAGGTTTATCGGATGTGACCACGGTTCAGCTGGTTTCTGGACCAACGCACCGAGTGCCCTCCGACGCTGCTGCTCACGGGTCAGACGCCGAGGCTGCTGTGGGGCTTATTTAAGTACACTGGAAAATTCCCCGCCTAAGAAGGTGGGCAAAGGTTGGTAAAAAAAAAGCGTTGCTAATTTTTTTCCCCTTACAAATGCATCTTGCGAATCCTTTACAGCTGGCTAAAAGCTAGGATTTCTCACACCGAGAAGGAAAGTGAGACCATAAATAAACCAGTGCTGGACACCTGGAAAGAATAAAGTGCCCTTCTCAACCTTGCAGGGGCGGAGGAATCGGTGTCTGCCTGGCTGGTACACGGAGGCGGTGTGGGAAAAGGAGCCTGGGCTCAGGGCTGGACTGGCGAGGAGATGCTCGCAATTGTTTTCTGTCATAACAAATTGTCTGCTGAAACACAGCTTTTCAAAGTTACTGATCATAGTATTTTGCGGAAGTCCAGAATGAAGAACGCTTGCCACTGTTCCAATAGCGCTGTCTGGAACCTATTTCTCAATATAACCCCAAATTTCGACCCCCTCAACCACTTCAGCAGAAAATGGATCGGCTCCAAGAGCCGCTTGGGGCAGGGGATTCCCGGGAACCCTGCAGATGGACGGTGTTGTGACAGTCTAGCTGGAGTCCAGGCTGCTCAGTGCTTTTCTTTCACGTTTCAGATTATCTTGTGTCCGAATTTCAAATATATGGGATTTTGGCTATGGTGAGAAAAAAGCCCCTCTGTTAGTAACTCGCGTTCTCTTTGCTTTCTGGTGGGGAGAAAAAGGCTAAACCACCTGGAATAGCCCTTAGCTCCCCTCAGTAGGAATTGGCTTCCCCTCGATCCTCAAACCCCTCTTTTAGAAGGGACTGAAGAGGAATAGTGGCCTTTGATCTGGGGACATGAAGTACCACCACAAAAGCCCATTGTTTCAGGAACAGCCTTATCTCTGATGCACTCCCTGCCACTCTCAGCACCTGATACTCTTCCCAGAGCGCATCAGCCCTGTCCATTCGTTACCTACACAGGGAGCAGATAAATAAGTAAACTGGTTTTCCTCAGCCTCTGGAAAAACTCCACGGCAAGCCCTGAGCCCACGTCTGGAGGGGCCCCACGCCAACGATGCTCTTCGCCGAGTGCCGCCGGTCCTTCTCTGCGGCGGGGGTGATAACCACCCTCCTGGGTGCCGGTCTCCTCCTTCTGCGTGTTAGCGAGTGAGCCTCTGCCATCTGCTAAATTCAACGTGCGTTTCTCACCAAGATGTGTTTAGGGCTCCTGCACGTTGTCTCCCTCTTTGCGGCGCCACTGTTGACTGCCAAGGTGTTTCCTCTGGGGTTCGTTCTCTTTCGTCTGCTGCTGACTGACTCCCGCTCCGATGCCCGAGCCCGGGTTTGGCGTCGCCCTGGGTGCCCTGATGGGCTCCCAGGCTTACAGAGGGGAATGGGAAAGGTTGCTCTTGCTTGTCCAAAGTGAAGCCCCTGCAGGCAACAAAGCAAATTCAGCAAAAATGGAAACCGATAAAGGCTCGTATTTTGCAAATAATGTACCTATACATAGCTGGTCTATTTTAATACCGATTTAACACCAAAATGCTAATGCGGACACGCTTCCAGAGAGAGGCAATTCCTCTGGTCCTGGAATTACAGACTAGTCTTGAGATATTAAGAAAATTTCACTTTTTAAATTGATACCGGCCTTAATCACCCATTAGCCATTACTTCGCTCCCGTTAGCATTTGGACCAATATTATGGTTTATTTGAGGAAGAAGACTTATTTTCTGTTTAGTTCGTTCTTGGTGAACTTAAAATGGCTGCAGTGTGCTGTAAGATGGAGCCTCACTTCTCTACAGATAGGACTGGAATTAGCAAACGTAAATTGTATTCAAAATAGCGGCTCCTGGTTTATCTCCTTGCACTTCGCCTTCCTCCCGGTACTCCTCTCCTTTCCCCGTAAGCTGTCCCAGCCCCTTCCGAGAGTGTAGCAAATAGTCATTACAGTGGAGATTTTTTTTATCCACTGGTTTAACTTGCATATTTCTGCTTGTCTTGCAGCGAGGCTGTACGGCTGCTAGTTAAAGTTACAGCACGCTCTTGGGTTTGCTACGCGCTTTTACTCGGAAGGCTTATAAAATTGTCTGGGAGAATTCACGCCAGGGCGAGGCCTGGCAGAAGATGCGTAAACTTGGGAATAATTTTTTTTTTTTAATGTTACAAAAAAAAAATTCAAAATACAATTTACTTTACTATTTTTAACTTGACATCATTCTGGCTGTGCCCGTTTCTAAGCACCTTCAGTTCCCATTTATTTTAGTGCTCGCCATCTCCTAAGAGCAATTCAACATCTGAAAGGTTTGGATGCGAAAGGGTTTTGTAAGAATAATGCCAGACACGTGGGGGAGGGGGTCAACCATCCAAGAGAGGAGTTTAATATTGTTGCCTGAGCCTGGTTCGAGGCTTATGTTTTCTAAGCATGGCTTCTTGGGGTTTTTTCCTTTTACGCTGACTCGAAGTCAGCCCTTTGGCGAGCCACTTAACCCCTAAATCTGTTTTTCCATCTGAAACCAATATCACCGGGGTGATAAGGATTCGGTACGTACTAATTATTATCCTTCTTATTAATAATTTTACTCCAAGTTGGGCTGGCGTTAGGTGTAATTGTTTTTATTAGAGAATAATACTGGAAACAACCCTTTATAAACCTCAGCAAATCTGTAGAAACATTTACTCTCAAAGTTTCATGAAGCTTTTTATGATTTCCATACATATCGTGGTTACCATTTCTAATTAAGCTATCATACATGCTGCATATATTATGTAATTATACTAGACACAGAAGGAGCGACTCAGAAATTACAAGACAAGGACACATACACAACAAAAACTTAATTAAAAATGTGAAAGCCATAAGAGGCAAAGAGAAAAACAAATTTCAGGAAATTAATAGTCTAGATTAAAAATTATTCAGTACCTTAACTCTAATGGGATACCATTTTAATATTCAGCTTTCCATGTCAATATTGGATGTTTAAATCCTGAAATGTGAATTTCCATGCTTTTGTGACTTTGACTCACAATCTTAACGTCCTTTTAATGTACTTTTTGTTGTGTAAATCTGTGTAAGTACCATCAGTCATCAAACCTGACATCTGACGGCGCGATGTAGACCCAGCCTGCATGTATTAGGGCTTTTTGTGTTTGTGCAGTGGAACCTACTTACACAAATTCCGTTGAAGGCATAAACCTGTTAAAGGAATACATTTTTTTTACACTGAAACAATAGACCTGCATCAAAGGAACAGCCAGGGAGAGAATAAGGCCTTTCAAAAGATAAATTCCTTTTCTGCAAGAAGGCAAAATGTACTGAGGGTCTGACCCACTGAAGAAACGAATCTGTTGACTTATCCGGGCAGTGTGCAAACCGAATTAGAACATAGGCGATCATTTAAAAATTATCAAACAAGAATCCAGCCAACACCTTGCACGTTTAATGCACTGCTATGGTTTGAGGTGATTTAAAAAATTTAAGGAAAATGTGAATGAGAACATTCCCAGCATTCTTAATGCGATGCTATTATTCCTACCCCCTGAACTTCAGCACATGGCTAAACCTTAACTTGCGCACTCAATTATAACAAGCAAGCAGCCACAAATTCTTTTTTAAAATGCATTAAATTTCTTTTTTTAAAAAAAGAATTGCCTATGGCCAAAAATCAAGGGTAATGGGGCAAGAGAGGAGAGGGGGTTTGAGGAAAGTGGGTCCAGCTCAGGCAGTGTGGGCAGATGTGTTCGCCGCAGGCAGGCTCTGGCTGCCCAGGGACGGGGGTTTGTGGGGCCGATGGCTCGCTGCCTGTTTTTTCTCAACGAGGACTCAGCGCCAGATGCGGCACCGGCTGGGGCTCTGCGGATGAGCCTTGCAGGGCCGGGGTGAGCCCGGTGCCACCGTCAGGGCAGAGGCGTCTTCCAACCACTCAACTGATGTTCCCTAAGGCCCCTGTCCCCCAGCGGCCACCCGCAGCCTTTCGTTCCTCCTGGCTGCGGGGAAGAGCAGCGAGGGAAAGGGACTCAGGAGCAGGATTTTTCTTCTGGCATGTCAGTTTTCTTTCTGCGTTTTTTAATTTTAAAGATTGGAAAGGTGATGTCCACGCTGGCTGCAGGGAGGTCTCTGGAAAGTCCCAGGGAAATATAGAGGTTTTTTTTTCTCAGCATACCCGCCAAAATCTTCTTTCTGAGCGTGTATGCGGGGTGGGGGTGAATGGCAGAATGCGCATGGAAAAAGGGAGAGCCGATACACACAACCCTCTCCAGTCCTGCTGGAAGAAGGGAGGTGTCCTGGTGGGTTGCTGGATTGCACAGTGCTAGCAAGGATTGCCCGGCTAACAGCTATGCAAGGAAGCCCCGGGCGAAGATGGACGTGCCGAGTCCATCACCGTGAGCACCGAGCAATGCATCACCTCACCAGGCTTCCCTCAGGCCGGGTGTCTGGATGTCCAGCAGCCTTGCTGGGGGCACACCAGAAGTCCTGCATTTCCCTGTACAAGAAAAACCTCTTCAGAAACATGGGTAGGAGTGCAGCTCCGACGGACAGCATCAGGCACAGCCTTTCCCCCAAGAGGCAGAGCCTTGTTGGTGCTCTGCACCAATGCAGAAGTGCTTTGCCCACTGCTGCAGCGCTCCCCAGGAGCTGCATGGCCGTCCCCCTAGCCAAGCCATTACCCCCCATGGCACATGAAAAGCATTCATAGTCTTGCATGAATTTAAAGGACATTATTTACCTCCCTGACATACTTGAGCTCTCAGTATACATCTGTGGGTACCTGCTCCGTACTTGGCACTCCTAGCTGGAGTTTTGGCCAAATTCTGCCCGTACATAGATTCATTGCTGTCATTTGGATTTGTAGTGGCAGAATTTGCCCATTATTGTGTTATTTTAATTCCCTCAAGAATCTAATGAAAATTAAGTGAAAAAATAAGGCTTTCTGTATTCTATTTTCAGAATGATGGATTGATAGAAGGACAGGCGACTTATACTTGTAGGCTGAAGATTTTATGCATATATACATAACAGATATGGAGACAGAATTTTTCCCTTATGGCAATGGAATGGTTTTGATAGTCTTCATTAAAATAGATTTGAAAATACCATTTGTTTTATGTTTAAACCTTAAATTAAATTTTTCAATAATAAAGTATGCTTATTATAACCCAATTCTATCAATCACTGAAATGAACAGCACATTGGTGGGTTCAAGCAAGTAAATAAATGTGTTATTTTATTGCATGTCAGGAAGGTTTACTGGGTAGAATTCTTCCCTCTGAACTGGAGGGTTAGAGGTTTAAGCATCGTATCAAGGATTTGTACTAACGGGGAGTGCTGATCCTGCCTCTCAGAGCCTCAGACAGAAGGTGGCAGTTCGGACAAGGCGTAAAAGCACCTTGCGCTCTGTCTGAGCTGGAGGAGGCGGTTCCATGGTCGCCGTGAAACAGCGCGGCTCAGAACCTCAGCCAGGGGAGCCTCTTCAGAGGTCTGGTGTTTTGAGATACATGTGATGTGTGGCATTCCGCGAGGATGGTTTCTGAGTTGTTGCTAAAGATCTTCCAGATCTTTGTCCAGGGTCATTGCGATGGTTAAACTGATTAGTTTAGTAAGTGCTTTGAGAGGCCGTGAATAAGAAAATAGTTTTAGATAAAATCCAAGGAGGCTACATTCTCTGCTAGAAATGGGCATGGCTATGGAGAGCATCTTGCTCCTCATCAGTTCAGGGTTTTGCACTGCACAGCTCTTGCAAGGTTTTTCCTTTGCACTCCCAATAATTGCCCACAGAAAGTGTTATCACTCTGTGGGAATCCTTTTGACTGAGCAGATATGGCTGGGTGAACCGTCGGTGTTTCCGAGACGCACGTAAAAACTTCTAGACCTGAGTTGGGCTGTAAACCTCCACGTCCCAGGCGCACCTCTGTTCCCACTGGGATCAAAGCAGCTCTAGGAGGGAGGCGCAGCCACAGTTCTGCTCGTGCCTGCTGTGGTTGAACATCTGTACCAGGCACATGCCCCATTTTCCTTCACATCTCGGATGTGTATGGAGCACAGAAAACACCCGGCGCCAGCTGCTGCTGCTGGGTGCAGACGTGGGATGGGAAATGTCCCTCCGCTGCATCCTGCGCTCCGATGCTTGCTCTGCACATGTGGAGTTCTGCTGTCCTTACCCAGCTTGGACCACGCTGGCTGTCCTGACGGCGCAGGACAGACGGACCCTCGTGCAGAGCGGCTCTGTGCCATGGCAGGCGTGGGGCTGTGCTCCCTGGCTAGGGGCAGATGGTGCAGGTCACGGAGCATAACTCCCATTAACTCGTAGCTGAAAGCCTGTGCTCTTGTATTCTGTAATACCGTGGCCTGCGAGTGCTCCCTGAGAGGAGACCCAAATAAATCACGTTACAGTAGCCTGGAGAAGAGGTCACAAATCTTTCTGAAGAAGAAAAGAGCCACTTCTGGCCACCGCTGAAACATGAACTTCCACATGTATCCTGTTATAAAAAATGAATTCCATGTTGGGAAACTTATCGACATGTTTGGGCATAGCTCATGGACAGGGAGAGCTACTAACACTCCGGTGACACCTTCCAGATGTTCTCCCTTCAACAATTATCCATCTTCTCTGGGCTGGCCTGCTGCTCTGCGGACATCCTGGGGCAGGCGGGACGACAGCTGCCAAAGGCCACTGACAGGTTTGGCAGAGGTGGGAATATTCTGGCAGGTTGAATAAATTCTGAGCGCTTTGTGTTATCCATCATTAACCTGGCAAAAATGAAAGAGTAGGGACAGAGTTCAGAGCTCGCCTCTTGTTCAAATGCAGAGAGGACGTCCTCCCTCCACCCGCTCCTGGGGAAGCTGAATCTCCTGCTCAGGTTTCTGTTCTTCCAGCCCGTGCTGACCACCATGCGGAGCATGGACCTACACATCTGTACACCAAGGTATGAACAACTGTTAGAGGTGGCGATGTAGCAGATCATCAACTACCGGGAGTGTCACGGAGAGAAAAACGACCATGACAGGTTGAAGTCTGTTACCAAATTAATGGGAAGCATGAGAAGGTGAGAGGTGCTCCCTACAGGTTATTTTAGCAATGGGTCGCGGTGTGCAGCGGTTAATTCAAAATCCCCGTGGTCTCACAAGGCTGCGAGGCTCCAGCCTGCGGCTTGCAGCCCCCCGCTCTCATCGACGTCTGAGGGTCTGTCCCATCGGCCGGGCCACCAGCCGTCATTTCAACAGGGTGCCGGCCACTGCAGCGTTCAGGTACACAAAGCTTCCCAGAAAGACAAAGTAGAAGAAAAATGTGTTTCACCAAATGGCAGGTGAACCTCTTTGTAAAGATGATTTGGAGGTGAAATGCAGAAAGCAGAGCGTGCATGGGTCTCTTGTTTTATGGAACCTACAGAAGTACACCGAGCAGCTACCGCAGAGCCCACGGAAGCGCTTATCTTGAGTAGGAACAGTGCTGAGGGAAAGGGGGTTATCGATTCAAACCAGAAATAAGATGATGTCTGATCTGGGCTGGCAGCTCCTGGCCCTCTCCCCACTTTTTTGGTCCCTTGGGCAGTAAAAGAACTGAGAAGAACAGAACTTCATTTTTAAGGAAAAAAAAAGAAAAAGAAAACAAAATGTAGATTGACTGAAAACCTAAACCTTCAGACTAGGAGTACGACCAACATTCCCCAGGCAGGACATTTTTGGGGTGCAAATGTGACACTCTGTGGGTTACTGTTGTGTTTTGCTGTTTGTGACTTGAGGCTTACGATGTCGTTTCATGTTTGTCTGTGAGTGAACCTGGGTATAACATAATGTGGACATGACAAAGTGTGATGGAATGCCAAAAGCTAAAAAGAACCATATGACTTTGGGGCTGAATACCTGCTTTACCCTAGTATCTAATAAGAAAAAAGCTGGGATGTGGAAACAGGGTGAACAGTAAGAAGAGAAAAAAAAATTTGGCACGTCTTTTGTTGAAATTCAATCCTCCCCCTCCCTACTATGCCCAGAAACCATCTGCAAACTTTTCAATCATTTTTTTAGGATACAGTGAATTTTATCATAATTCTGTCAACCAAAACCATATGTGCTTTTCCTATTGACAACATAGAATAACAAAATCATATTTGTTCAGACCACAAGGCAGGTAATAAATAACTGTGGACACACTGCTACAACTTAAATTTTTTTTTTTAAAAAAAAAGTATTGCATATTACCAAAAAATTTAATTTGGGAGGTAAAGTAAACTTCTGAAGAGAAAACCATCCGAGAGAAGGCTTGTGGCTCAATAACTTTCCCCTTCCTGTTAGACCAATTCTAGTTCGGTGTCCTGAGGCCATAATAAAATGAGATCTCCCGCCGATCGCCCGGGTCCGCGCATGGTGTGGATGTACGTGCAAGCTGCAGGCAACGGTCATGGCGTGTTCCTGCTGGGCACGGGTTCTCCAGCGGCGCTGCGCCATTGCGCCGAGAAGTTTGCATCCCCGAGGTGAAAAGATTAAATGTGAATTGAAGTAATTCAGGACACGCTTCCTCCTAACACACCAGCCATGAAATACGTTTCCTTACTGATACTAGACAAGCTAATCTTCCAGGTATGACCAAACATGGCCAGAGTCATGCAAAAATCTTCACTCTAGAGCATCGGAATAGTCCTGGTCTAGAATGGCTTTGGTGACAAGCAACTTTTGCTCATTATCGGGGTCTAAAAATGTAAAAGTTTGGAACACAGCTGCCACTTCAGTGGCGGCCTTTTCTTTTCTTTTTTTGCGTAAGTTAACATGAAACTCTTCCCTCTGTGTGTGTGTCTGTCTGTCTGCATGGAGGAAGCTGGTGGAGATGGCAGTGGGCTCTGCTTACAATCACCAAAATTCAAAGGGGGAATGTGTTAACGAGCGCCGTTTACCCCTGGAAGAAGTCACCAAAGAAGCTGGTGAGCTCTGTCTCAGGCTGCTTATGACTTGGACGGGCAGCTTTCCCCGTCAGTGCTTCAACAAGCCTTTGAGCTTAAAGGCTGAGAATTATCGCAGCACAGTTACACTGGAGTTTGCGTCAAGTGATTTTTTTAAAAAAAAAGAAGCTATGAATCCATGTGTAGACAAACATATGGTTCCAATACGATTATATATATTACATTAATAAACATGCAATTGTCATTGTGTTAGCAGTGATAAACAGCCTTAGTTTTTTATAGTAATGCCTCATTAAGATTGACTTGGGGACTTGGTTGGATCTCCGCCACTTGACTTTGCACGGTTGCTCTTTACCTGCGCGTTACAGTGGATGCAGAGGAGCTCGCTGCAAAGTGCTCTGAGATCCGAGGATGAGAAACTACAGCTCACGTTCCCCGATCAGAAACGTTACTGCCTTCCCCTCGCTGCGTTCGTTTTAACACGGTATTTCCTCGCTCGCCGTCGTTAGCCACAGCATTGGACTCTGCCATGTTGTTTTCATTTATTTCCTATATAACAATGAGATTAACAGAAAGACATAACCCTTGGTCTGAGCAATTTACTACTAAAACTATGCTTATTTATTATAGTAACGCCCCAAGCCTCCGGCTGGGATATCGCCTGGGGTGTGGTGGGCTACGTGATCGAGCAGGCAGACACGAAGTTCGCCTCAAAACCCTCCTGGTGTAACTGGCACAGAGGAAAAGGAGGAAGGTAATACAGTTTTTCAGCAATGATAATGATGAAATAATTAATAGACTTTGCAGGTCTTTAAAGCCTTCCTGGTAAGTTCTTGATGATCTTAACAAATAATCAATTAAAGCCTTCGGAGATTAGCGAGTGTTATTATCCCTGTTTTATGGATTAGGTGACTGAGGTACAAGGGGATTAAATTCTCAGCCCTGTACCTGCTGCCCAGGCCAGCCCTCCTGCCCCAAACCCTCTTCTGCAAGTGTAAGCACCAGCACGCAACAAGTCACGTGAGCAGGTTTGGAAGTGCTTTTTCGGATGACGTGTGGGAGAGTCGGAGGGAAAGCGAGCTGTTTGGAGCCTGCTCCTGCATCCCTTAGTTAACACCTTCACCTCTTTTAACCTGGTTGCTCAGGGTGGTTGCAGCCAATCCCAGTTCTGAAGTCATATTAAAAAAGGTAATGATACCACTAGGAGAAATTTGGAGATTACCTACAGTGTTTGGGAACTTTTGCTGCAATTTAAGAGGGACCCATTTAACAGACCAAAAAAGCGTACTCCTCCAGAAAATAACGGTGCAGCTGAAGGCTTGGTTAAGAGTCAATAATACCATCGCCGTTGCTTTCCTCAGCCAGCACACATGGAGTGGGGACAAGGTGCTTTATCCATGGCTTCTCCAAAGTTTGAGGTGTAAGAGCTCCACAAAACCTCTCCTCTTACAAATGAATCCGTGCCCAACTCAGCCCCCACGCTGGTTGGGGCGACACAAGTTGAGGTCGTGTTCTGACCACAGAACCTACAAAAAGCAGGTGTGAAAGGTTCCACCAGGATTAGGAGTTGTCTTTAATTGCTGTGACCTGGTGCAGCTGTGGAAGGCCATCAGCGCTGCTTGGGGGCACCTGGGAGGCCCCGGTCACCGGGCAGAAGGTGCTGTAACCACCTTCCAGCAGTGACCTCCCCAGCTCTGGTTGGTGCCTGCTGGCTGGGGCGGAGCTGTGCTTCTGTCCCTTCCTACCCCAAAGCTGTGACCCGTGGGCAACTGTTGGAGGAGGATTGGTGGTGGCAGGAGATGGTGGAGAGCGTGCCTGGGAGGCGAGGAGTCCCAAGGTGGGTGTCCCTCTGGCTGTGGGGAGGGCAAGGTGGCTGAGTGTTGGGTGGTGAATGTGTTTTCTGAGGTGGGGTGAGAGATGAGATCCCTGCATAGCCTGGGTCTTCTCCTGCAGTGGCCGGGGACAAAGAGATGTTGTGCATCTCCGTGTGCAGGAGGAGTCTGTGGCTGCAGCAGCCGCTTTGTGGCTGGAGCTGGGGCGGTGCCACCACCCTGCAGAGGGGGCTTGGCTGTGACCAGGAGCCCTGCTGAGTCCCTTGCCCCAAAGGAGACCTTTTGGTGAGGATGTGCCTCCTGCTCTGAGCTGTGTGCGTCGGATTAGAGGCACCTCTCACCTCCTGAGCGGTGACAAAGTACCTTTGGGTCCAACGTTTAACCTTCCGCACAGCTGCTCCAAGGAAGTGAACTTTCTTGTTGAACTTATTATGCCGCACGAGGGGTTGTTTGACACGTGCTTTAGTTAGCAAATCCGTGTTTCCAGGAGATTTAGGGGAAATGTGGCGACTGCCTGGCTTGTGAAAGAGGCATTGGAAATATCCAGGCGGTTTTGGTGCCAAACGTAGCAGAGGTGATGTTTCTCTGCTCCCCCTTCTGACAGATGCTGTGTTTTCCATCCTTTTAACTGCTTTATAAAAGAATTTCTTCCGCCTCTTTCTGTACGTGGAAGACCATGTTTGCTCTATGTCCATTTTCTTAGAAATAGCAGCTAGTCAAGGTAAAGCACCTGCGCCCCAGGTTTCCTTTTGGGCACATTGAAAGGGAGAACCTGTGTTCTGCTTTGCAGTGGAAATTGCACGGGTTTTCTGTCTGAAGAGGTCTCATTAACACCTAATTCCCAGATAAAGGAGCGATTTGTTTTTCCTTCCTTTTTGAACACTGAATGAGGGGTCTTTCATAACCATTTTCTGGAATGTGCTTGAACCTGCAGGATTCACCACTTCTTCCATAACTCACCTCCACCTCTCTCTTTGCCTGTGTTGTAAATCCTGGCAGTTGCTACCAGCCCCCTTTTTTCCTCTTCAATATTTTAATATTGCATCTAATATTTAACATGCATGGAAACGATGCAAATGCTCCTGAATGTGTGAGACAGGACTGCGAACTGCATGTAGGCTGCTAAGGGTCCTTGTTTTTAACCGAGGTCAGTGGTGGGTCTACGTTGTGTTGTCTTGCTTTTAAACCAAACCCGAAGCCCCTCCAGCAGCACTGAAGGAACTTGAAGAGGCTGCGTGCTTTGCAGGTCTAGGTGCTGATAACCACGAGAACCCCACTCTCGGTACACTTTAAAGAAAAACGAGGTTACGGTTTCCCTCAAGGCCACCTGGGTTTGGAGGCCGCAGTTTTTAAAAAGCACCTTCAGAACCCAGAGCGCGATTCCAGCGGGGCGGCCCCTCCATGGGAGCACGGGGCGCAGGGCGAGGGCTGGGAGGGGAGGCGTAGTGGAAGAAAGTGCTGCTTAAAGTAAATGCTAATGATTTAAAATGTTATTCCTTCTGTGCTTTTAGAGAGAAGGGGGGGGAGAAGTTTAAAAAAAAAAAAACAAAAGTAATAAAGGCTCCCAGCCTGTACCTCATCTCCAGTCACTCCTGCAGAATTCCCAAGAGAGCATCCAGGCTCGCCTCTCCCCCTCTTTAAAAATGGTGGACCTGGAACCACTTACAAGAGAGGCTTAATAAGAGGCAAATGTGTTTTATATTTTGTATCTTGTTAAGTGAAAAAAGATGGATTCTCACAAGTAGTCTCCTGGTGCAGATTTGAGTGGTCTATGCATGCAAATGTTGTGATGCTTCGTCTGCTCGCATCCCGTTCCAGTCCCCCTTGGCCACTTAAAATCCCACCCCCCCAGAGCAAGCAGAGATGAAATTGCTTCATTTGTACAATGGATCTGCAGATCTAGGAAACCTGTTTCTATCTGATTTGCTGATAATTTACTCCTCATTTGATTGGGGGGGAATTTTTTCCCCCCCCCCCCCCCCCTTCCCTCCCTCCCCTCCCCCTTGGAAAGAAAACAGTTTCTCAGCTCGCCCCTCTTCCCAAAGGAGGGAGGAATTGTTTCCCTGGGCTGAGAGTGTGATGGAAAGCAACTGAAAGAATTAAAAAAGACCTGCACAAAGATGGCACGTTTGTGAGAGGACGAGAAAACCCCTTTGCATCTGGAAACTAATACTAAAATTTGTAATTTACGTTCCTGATTGCTGGAAAATCTGCTAGGAAAATGGAACTGCTGGAAGTACGCAGTGTGTTACGGGGAGGTGTGTGCTGAGCAGCAAGGCGTACGTGTGTCGTCTCCCCCCCCCAATCATTTTAATGACCTTTTGGTGCAAGATAGTGCCATGCTTACTGTCTGCTTTCACTGTTCGGTGTCGGGGAAACGCATTATATTTGTCTTTGATCCAGAGATCTGGATTGCTAAAACCGATGGCCACAATTAAAGACAGTCCTGCTGAAAACCTGACCTCTGCCTGCTCTCAACTTCATGTAAACTTTTCAATATGGATGTAATTTAGTATTAAATTACCCGTGCTTTATTGCTTTTTAGCACAGCTCTGTCCTGTTGCCTTTTAAAAATATAAAGAGTAACATAAAAGCAAAATTGCAGTGCATCTGCCTAATTAGGTAATTATATACTTGTTTTCCTACATTTAGAAGCCTTTTTGGATGCGCTGGCTCTAGAAGAGCCGTGGTACTTGAGGTGGATTACTTGTGTTCTTGGGGCATGTCCAGAGCAAAAGGCGGAACTGCAGTTGGGAGTTGTGGTGGTGGCTTGAAGAGCTTGCGCTGAAGTGTGCTCCTTTCCTTTTTTTTTAGGACAGCCCAATAAGCCTGTGAGATTTTTTTTTTGTTTTTTTTTCCCCAGACCTCAAACATGACATCACCCCATGGTTTTCACTCTGTGGTCTTGTAGATGTTCTATTTGGATGAGGGCTAAACTCCTCAGCTTTAGGAGATCATGGAAATCACAGACAGCGTGATTGGAAGGGACTAGGAGGCATCAACCGATCTCTCGCCACTTCTAAAAAATGGAGGGGGGAAAAAAAAAGGGAATTTAGTGGCCAGGAGTCTGCAGGCTCCTGTTTATCTTGTCCCAGCTGCTACTGTGTCAGTGCTGGTGTCTCCAGCCAGCTCCTCCTTCACCCAGCCGGTGACAGCCTGGGCTTGTGCTCGATCGGATTCTTGATCCTTGGCTGTCCTGTCCAAACCTCCTCCACCTGCATCTCCTTAGCAAAACATCCAGCACTTGATCTGTTGTGCCTTACTCCAGACACTCAGGGATCCCTCACGCAATCCTGAAATAATTTGCTGGTGACCGTGGCCTTCACGTGTGGCGTAGCGTGTTGTTTAGCAGATGGGGAATTATTTACCTCTCAAAACCAGTGCTAAACCTGCTCCCTTCTGCTCGCTGTTTCAGGGCTTCTCCAGCCTTTTCCATTGTCGCTTGGTGTTCCTGGCCCCTTCTCACTTTGTCGCTTTCCAGTTGATTTTGCAGTTTGCTTGGCGCATCAGCATCAACCTGGTCAAGTGCAGTTGGGTCCATCTTCCCCGGCACGAGGAGCAGTCTCTGTGCGCCAGGTCCTTGGGCAAACGGCACCCAAAAGATGACTCTGCATGGGTTGCTGGCTTTGCACCTCCGTAGGTTCGCAGATGGCGGCTGCCTGCTGGTTACAGTGCTGCCCCCGGGCAAAGCGGTCTCTTCTTTTATTCTTTAGATATGTGCAACCTCTTCTTTACAGAACACTGTTATCTGCTGTGATAATTTATCTGCGTTCAGTCAAGAGCTCCGCTTCTATCTAGTAAACTCCCTTTGAGGCTGCGTGTCAAACGCACCTAACCTTGCCCAAGCAAAGGCGACGGTGGCACCTCCTGGGATGCTACCCCGCCAAATAAAGGGGGGATGCACCTTCCTGGGAGACCATCCCCGCGAAACATGGAAGAGGGGCACAGGGCTGCTGCGGCACGACGGCCTTTCTGTGAGCAACACCGGCGTGGCCGAGACATCTGTTTTCCCTCAGCCTGTAACACAAGGAGGAGGTTAAACCAAAGGTGGGGTTTGCGCTGTGTGAGCGTATGTGGGAGATGGCGCTGGTCCAGGCGGCGCGGGGGAAGGAGGAGGCCCCTGCTCGGCTGGGAACCTGCGGGCTTCGGGATCGCCGAGGAGCAGGAGTCGGCTGCGGGGACAGGATCTCTCAGGGCTTTTATTATTTCACAAGTGTTTCTAAGTCTCTAGCTCCTTTTAAGTATAAAAGGACTGGTGAGGAAATTCCTTTGCTGACCTCCTTATGTCGCTGCTTCTTTGCCCAGGTGGGATGTACAAGATAAGGGATGGTCTAGGCAGGTCCCTTGGGTGGAGGCTGTGAGCACCAGCAAAAGCTCAAGGGGTGAAGAAGTGTTGTTTTCTGAGTTGGCAGCACGACTGGGTTGCTGCAGGTCCCAATGAGCCTCTCACAAGTCTTGTGCCTTGTAGACACAAAGCTAGAAATTAGGGATGGGTGAAATGGAGCTGCTTCTCTCGTGGCAGCTGCTGGTGCTCTCCGTGGCTGGAAGTACCAACCAGACAGGTCACTGCCGGCGGCGGTGGGGCCGCGTCCCTGTCATCGCATTGTAGCAGGAGGTTTTTGTTGGTCCTGTTGCTGCATAAATTGTAATTTGGATATTTTGAAGGAGATTACAAGCATGTTTTAATGCACTGTTAACAGAGCCTACACACAGGGCTCGGGCGTCCACAGCCCTGGTCTCCTGCGTGCCTGGGTCTGGGGGGTCTCCTCTGTGCTGGTGCGATGCCACTTTCCGCCCGCAGATTGGGGTGTGAGTGGGGTGGTACCCGCTCACCTGGACACCAAGCTCACAGCCAGTGTCTGCTTCAAAGACAAATAGGAGATATTTGATTTTATTTTAAGAAATACTTTGAGAACTGCAGGTTTCCTTCAAGACTCTGCCATGTTAAAGATACTATGGAATATATATACTATGGATTGGGTTTTTTTCTCCCACAACCATTCAGGTACTAATGTGAATAAATAGGTACCAAAACACATCACCCAAGGGGTGATTTAGTAGAGGCTTAAAATATAAAAGTATAAGGTTAAAAATCATTAAAAATGAGCCCAGCAGGTGAAGTAATAGAAGTAGAGTTGAAGGTGTTTGCACCCCAATCCAGTTGTATCTATTGCCTTCTCCTCGCACTGCTGTACTTTGATCCTCTTCTCCTTTAAGAACAAATGCGGCTTTACACAACTAATAATTTATTTATAACTTTTTTTTGGTAAAAATTGTATCCACTGGAAAAAAAACCCCACATACTGCATGGAATTTTATTGAATTCCATGCAAACATGTAACTGCAGACCATCAAGAAGCTGATGGGAGCACGTTTTAGATCCTTCCTAGATTTTCTTATGTATTTATTTTTGCAAAGGTCCATCCTGTGGGCTGAGGGCGCTCACAACAAAAGCAAATCAAAATTTACCTCTGGATGATTCCTCCCACCCCGAGCTGTTCGAATAAGGGTCCATCGTTATTTTGTTCCGTCGCGTGTCAGCCGTCTCCCCGCTGCTGCGTGGATTTGCTCGTCGTGCTTTCCCTTTGCAGGCGCGCGGCAGGTACGCAGGGGCACGTAAAACGTGCGGGCAGGTATCGAGAGGAAACGCATACCTGTGACGACTCAAACACAGTTATTGCCCTTGCTGAGACCCAGGTAAGGAATGTATTTCCCGGGAGAGGGGAACTACGAATGGCTTCCGATGAGAAGGCGCTTTTGAAGGTTCCACGTTGCCCTTAATGGACGTTATTCCTCTTCCCGACACATGTGTTGGTGCGCAGTGACCGCAGCGGTGCTGCTGGCGCTGCCTGTCGCACCATGGGAGAGGTTACCAGCATCCTGCATGGCGCGAGGAGAGCTTGTAAAGCTCGTTAAGCTGAGGAGCAAGAGATGTTTGGGGAGAAAAAAGCTTCATTCACACTTTTTTCCCAGCTAAAAATGGTGTTCTGAGGCTAAATATCTGTCTTGATTGAAAATCTTTGGCCTTTGACCTGAAAAACAAAACTAATTTTTGAAAGCAGATTTTTTTCTTTTTTGCATTTTTGATTAAACTGAGCCAAACAATTATTTTTGTAAATGGACTGGTTTGGGTTGGGTTTCCCCATACACGCACAAAGAAGGGAGAAAACACTTTCTGACAAGCTGTAATAAAAAAGGCAGTTAAGGGGAT
The DNA here is from genome assembly GCA_018403395.1 of Gorsachius goisagi. NCBI lineage: Eukaryota > Metazoa > Chordata > Aves > Pelecaniformes > Ardeidae > Gorsachius > Gorsachius goisagi. The sequence goes on along the minus strand of BOSO01014946.1, from coordinate 39,047 downwards.
GTTTTCTCCTGTGGATTCCATTTCCTGGGATGCTCAGCCCAGAAGCGTAGAACCTGTGCAGTCTGCGGGCTTTTCATCTGGAGGATTTGCATGTGTAGCTCTGTAGCTGAGAGGAAAACATCGGAGCGTTTTGAAGAGTAAAATCTACAAACAGCTTAGTGGTCTGAAGGTAAAGGCGGTGCACGTGTGAAATGTAATGGAGAGCTAATGGGGCTTCGGAGAGGAAGGAGCGCATCAATTATACATTTAGCATTTTGGGGGTTTGATGGTGGAAGCATGGCGCAATGCTTAGCTGTCATCTGGAAAAAAGGCAAGGCTCTGCAATCATTTGTATGAGGATGTTAGTGCGAAATAACCCTTCTGCGTCCTCATCGGCGTTCAGAACAGCAAATATGTGACAGAGCTGCAGGCTCCAGCCTGGAGGGTGCCAGGCAGGGGGCGAGGAGTCGGCGCAGGGAGCTGGGCATCGAAGGATGCGTCGCTGGTGGACCAGGGCTGCTGGGGAGCCCAACGCCTGGGTTTGTCTGGGTCTCCGGGGAGGCTGAGCAGCAAAGCGAGCCGCTGTGATGGGGAGCGGGATGGCTCTGCGGCCCCTCCTGTACCCGCTCAGGGTGCGCCTGCTTTTGCATAGGACGTTGTGGCTGAGATGGGACTATGGCCCGGGGCGTGCGTCCGGTGGGCCACAGGCACCACAGGGAGTGACCCTTCCCATTACCCGCTCCGGAGCCTTGAGGGCGTTGCAAAGACGTGGGAGTCAGCAGGGTTTGTCCCTTGTCCCAGGCGGAAAGCTGAGCTGCAGCCTCTGCGTCTTCCGCTCAGAGTTGTGCTTACAGAGTAAGGGGGCTGCAGGAGGAGAGCTTTTCTTTACATACACATACATAATAAATATAATTACAATAAATGTAATATATTTAAGTATAATATATACTTTTTTTTGACCCCCTCACAACTTCCAGCTGGCTGCAAGTGGGCTGGAGAAGGGCGCAGTGCAGGGATGCTGCCGAGGTGCTCAGGGCTGCCCGGCTCATCCCCGGCTGTGCCCTCCCGCGCTGTGGCCTCATGGCACAATATTGAGGCTGCAGGGGGGGGATCTGGCACCTGCAGGCTGCTCTGGGCTCCCGGCGCCTGTGGGATGAAAGGCGCTGGAGCAAGAGGTGGGATGCAGGGAGGGCGGCAGGACCAGCGTGCTCATTGCTCCCCCACGCCGTTGGTTTGGGGAGGTTTGTGAAGCAGCTGCTGAACCAGCGAGGATGGGCAGTGATGGGCCAAGAGGCGCAGGACCCTACTGGCTCACTTCGTGGGAAGCATTAAATCAGACCGGTTCCTTAAGATGGGACACGCTGAGCTGCACCAAAAAACCTTTGGGCTGTCCCCTCTCCGCCAGACGAGGTGATGCTGTCGTTGTGGCTGGGGGCAGGATTGCCCAGCACCGAGCCGGGAATCGCTGCCTTAGAGGATGCTGAATGTCGTCAGCCCTGCACACAGTGGTGGCAGCGAGCAGGAGGATTCTTATTTTTCTTCTTTATTTTGGTGTGTGTGTGCTCTCTGGTACAGAAAACCACGACTGGGGAGCTGACGGCATCGCCTCAGCGCTCTGTCCAGCGTTAGCAGGCCAAATGCTTCGGAAAAGGGAACAAGAAATGTTGAGTTCGACATGTGCAACCATCTGCCCACGTACTATTTTCCCTCCTGATTCCCTATAATTAGAAAGTGAATTAAACCACAACTCATATGAGGTAATATTTGGGGTTTTTTTTGTTTGGTTGGTTTTTTTAATTGTTACCATTAACTACCATAAATCTGGATTTTTTTTTTTTATATTAGCATAAACGTCTACTCCATTTTTGCATCCATCTGTGTTCCTCTGCTTGGCATGTTCAGTGTCAGGGGGTTCCCAAGCTGAATTTGCATTTGTGGAAAGAAATTCCCCTTATTGGTTTCGAATGCATCACTTTTAATTTCATGGAGGATGCCCAGGTACTTGTGTTATGAGAGAGCCCAGAAGCAGCTGATCTACCCCCTGTAGGTTATTCATTACCTTATGTGCTGTTATTATGGCTCCTCTTATTTATTGCCTAGTTAAGGTTAAAAAAAAAAAAAAGTCTTTTAGTCTCTGGTCATACGCGTGATTTTCCATGTCCCTGATCATTCCTGATGGTTTGCTGTGAATCACCTCTAACTGCAGTGGTATCTTTGAAATAGGGTGGTCACTACTGTACATCACAGCTGAGAATACTTGATTTACACGTGTTACCCGTTATTTTCCTGTATTATCCGGCATCCTACTGTATTGGCATTTCTAACCACGACATTTCAGCCTTATCCGTCCTAGTATCCCACTGTGGTAACTCCCTGCTGTCAGCCTAGCCAAACCGCCGCAGCATCCCTGTTACCCCATCCTGTCACTTCTGCCTTTCACGTTTCTTCACCAGTTTCCTCCGGCACCGTCGCGAAGCTCAGGTTTGCTGCTCCGCTCTGCAAAACGTGGCCCCGACCGCCCCGCTCCACTGCTGTGGTCTCCTGCTATCCCGCTGTGCTTTCCCCGGCGTTTCCTCCGGTCCTGGCAGCTTCCTCTCGCTCAGACACTCAGGCTGCCTCTCCTCTCTTCATTAAGTCTCTTCCAAAAAAGTTAGCTCTTTGGTGGGCCGCGCAGGCTCTGATCTGTGCTACTGAGATGCTTTCATCATCCTTCAGTGCTGAAGCAGAACTTAAAAATGATAAACTAAGTGTCTGATCCCGCAAACAGCTACACGTGCAAGTCCGCTTGTTGGCTTCAAAGGAGCTGCTCACGTGAGTAAAGTCGTGTATGAACATACTTCCAGTAATGAAAATTCCTTAGGGTTTGGGGTTTGTTTTTGTTAGTAGCACCGAATGGAATTTTGTGCCTTGGTAAGTAACTGCTCATTACAATGTGAAGGGTTACTTAGGTGCTTTAAATTTAGATGGGTGCCTACCTGTCTCTCCAAACTACTTATGCTAAATGCTGCCAGTCCTGATGCGAGGAGCCGGAGCAAACCCATGTCTGCGGCGGGGCGTGGGAGCCTGTCCTGGTTCAGCAGGAGGCAAAGGACGTGGGTACGTGGTGGCGAGCAAGCAGCAGATGTGTATTTATTGTCATCTGCCTTCATTTAAGCAACTCACTGCTGATGTTTGGATACCAAAGAAAATGCAAAGATTCTTCCAGGAAAAAAAGTCTGGCTTGCGGTCAGCCCCAGGCATGCTGGGAGGATGTATCAGCCCAACGTGGGGACCATTGCTCCCGGCGTCAGGCAGGTACCTCCTGGCATCAGGGCACCCTCCCGTGCCCCAGTTTGCCCAGCCCTGGACCACAGCTCCCTGCCTGGCACTGGGGACGCTCCCTCGGTCTCCCCTGTCCCCTGGATGGTCGGTGCTTGGGCGACCGAGCTTCCCGTGTGCAGCCCAGCAGCGTGGCTAGGAAGTTAGAGCGGTGGCTGCTCACCCGTGGGCTGAAGCCATGAAAGGGGGGAGGCTTTAAGGCGATGCTTTCCCCCCATCTTGCTCTTGGGGTTAGCTGCCCTGGGTGTACGTGGCCATCGGCATCAGTGGTGGCAGCAGGGGAACAACCTGCTTGTGCCGATTTCTCTGGAGAGCTTTTGAGAGCCCTGGTCAGGGGTGCTCTTTGGTCCCACGGCTGTATTTCCTTCTTTCCATTGCAGCAGGGGCATGTGCAGCTTTTTTTTTTTTTTTTTTTTTTGGCCTCCTAAGGCAAAGGGGCAGGTTTAAAGGCAAGGCAGAGATAGGTTGCAATTAATCGCTAGGGTGGGTGTTTGCACTGGGGAATGAGTATGTACCCAAAGAATCGGGCTGTCCCCATCTGTACATGAAGCGGTCTTGTTCATCTTTATTTTTAAACTGTGTGATTTATTACAATGTAGAAAATATATCTAAAAGGCAGATACCTTTCTAATTTTGTCTGTGCCTACGAAACTCTCTCACGTAGGGTGAGTGGATACGGGCAGAAGTCCTGGTGGTTGCTCCCTACTTGCTATCTCCCAAAATTGCCAAACAGAGCAATTTTGCAATTATGCCGATTGCCTAATTTGTACTGAAATTCTTTTTTTGTGTGTGTGTTGTCACATTTGTTGTCTTTTTTTTTATTAAACAAGTATTTCAGATAGGTATAAAGCACAGAATAAGAAATGCTAAGTTATGTAGTGCAAATTAAGTGTGTATGATGGAAGACAAATTTCCAGGTTTTATGGAGAAGCAAAATTTGACTTTGTCGGTTTGCGTAATTTTTGGTATGAGTCGAGCAATTGAGGCTGAGATGTCTCTTTGATACTTCGGAAAAGATGTGATGCTTTAATAAGGGAATCCTCTGCCTCCCTCATCCATCATTCGTCATCCTCATCCATCCAAACACCACTGTAAATTTGTCAGAGCCTTTTCCATATTCAGTGCTTGTATAAATAATGGCCCCTGCGAACAGAAAACGTGCGTTTTCTATTTCTGCTCCGTCTCCAGTCATAGCTGTGGAAATGTGCAGTGGGGTTTTTGCTTTCCAAATACCCCTGCTCAGATTGGACGATAAAATCACATAAGCAAAAGCATGTTCCAGGGTTGCCCCTTGCTGTGGTTTCTACTTGCCAAAAACCCGCGGGTTCGTGAGCTTTCCCGTAATACATGAAACAGCCCAGGCTTCGTTACTACGCGCTTTTATCCCACCTCATCCTGTCTTCCTTCTTCTCTCTGCTATCTTAGGGATTATGCAGCTTCTCCGCAATATTCTGAAATTAATCAAACCAAGCAAAACCTCGTGGTATATTATCCATCACCGGCGGAGAATGATTTCCACAATCCAGGCAGCTTTCCGTTGTTTTGTCCAGGGGCTGCGGCAGAATTCCATTAACCAGAATACACCAGAAATCTGATCCCTCACACAATGCATCTGTTAAATATTCGTAAACAGCACATTTTTTTAGACTTGATACCAAATATCACCCTAATCACGTTTCTTTTTCTCTTATTTTAATTAGGAAGAGGACAAGCGTAATGTCCACTTCTTTCTGGATTTTTTGCCCCCTGTACAGCTGCCGGGCGCTAATGCAGCGAGGCCGAAGAAGCTTTGCTATACAATGAGATATGTAAAAACTTAACGGATGCTTACCCAGACTATTTTATATTTTGTCTGTTATATAATCAAGCCCTACAAGTAATTTCTTTCAATAAATTAGTAACCATACTGCAGATTGCAGACACTTAGTTTGATTGAAAGTAATAAAGGGAGATTATCCGCAGAGTTCGTTGAATGACGGTTCTGACTTGACCCACTGCCCGGAGAGATAAGAATTAATCTTATAAACCTCTCCACACTTCCAGCCTCTCTGAGCTGCCCGACAACAGCACGGGGTCCCCTCAGCCCCTCTTTGTTCCAGGGCAGCCCTCCCCGGGGAGAGGGACCCCAGTTTGGACTGGGCTGATCTGGGTGATGCGAATGCTCCAGGCGATTTCGGCACGGCGACGGGCTTTAACGGCGGTGGTACCCGAAACGCACAGATGGTGCGGCTGGTCCCCACGCGACGTGGTTGCGAAGGCTGTGCAGCGTCCGCCTGGCCTCGTACAGCACCGCACGAGCGCTCGGGAGGCACGAAGGGGAAAGGTGGAGGCTGGGAGGGGTACGTGACTGGTCACCGGGCATGAGTGCTTACGCTACGGACCTTTGTTAACTCTCTTGGAGTAAACTAAAGCCTCGGTACTGGACCAGGCTTGCACGTGGGCGTATCTGCCCTGGTCGTTCAGGGTGCACCCGGTAGCTTGGACTGGGGGATCATGGTAGCACCCTTCCAATGGAACGGTTTGATTCTATCCTATTCCAAGCTTGCCAGCCGCAAGGCTTTTCTTCTGAGGAAAGGCCCTAAAAGGGGAAATAACAGCAACAGCTACTGCCTGTTCACTACTGGGAGAAGCTGCGCGGAGGTTTAGGTAACTCCCACTGATACAGAGCTGCTACGTAGGCTCAAATGGTTTCTGCACTCCAAAGCATTCGCACCGTTTTCCTTCTCCTCCTCCTGCCCACAGGTTTCTTATTTGAGCCCTAAGCTGCCATGGACTAATTTTTTTTCCCAGGTATTTTACCATCGTCGAAGGTATTTCCTCTCTCCAAATGGCATTTTAATGAGTGCTCCCACAATTACTGATGATAATGTCATTAATTTATTTTGTACAGCTTTTGCTAACAACCACGAGCTGTTTACTTGTAATGATCCTGACTTCTCACCTTCTTCTCGGCATCTTTGGTGTTGAGTGTTATGTTAAGTGGGGAAGATGAAAATGCCTTTAAATAACAGACTGGAGCCTCTCTGGGCATTTGGGGAGCGGCAGTCGCTGGGAAGGGATGCGGATCGCAGGAGGGGGAGAAGGGGCAGAGTAAAGCCTTGGGGTGTGTCTGGTGGGGGACAGCGCGGGCACCGAGCACATCCTTGTCCGCAGCGGACTCCTGAGGCCAGGTGAGAGGAGCAGCGGTTTCCTTGGGGGCGAGGGAAGGGGGCAAGAGCTGCTTATGGACAGGATATTCCTTTGTCTGCGAAATTAGGCGGAGGTGCTCTTTCCGTTAGCTTGTCGGTACACGTAAATGGGATGCTCGTGCCTTGTGCTAAGATGACGGGGACGCAGGCGGAATGGAGGGTAACGGCAGGTAAAAATAGAGCTGGCGTCAGATACGCAACGTAGCGGTCAAACGGGAGCTCAGAGGTGTGCCTGCTGGTTTGTGCGTGTTGCGTTACTGTGAAATACAATTCCCATCTTTTCAATTCACGTAGAAACGACCACCCTGCCGCTCCCTTCCCTTTTCCTGAGTTTGTGACTTCTGCTAAAACTAAAAGATTTGGACAGCACAAATCTGTTATTTAACTGTCTCAACCTTCAGGAAAAATAGTGCGCTTCTCTCTTTTATTTTGTGCTTTCCATTAAGGGTGCACGCTGCTGCGGAAGGCTTCGGTGACTTGGGAATCCCAACGCTCCAGAAAACACACTTAGCCACCACGGGAAAGATAAACAAGAATAGTGCAACTTTACTGCATTTTTCAGCTGAAATAGCACCATAGCCTCTTGCCGTGCCAAAAGCAAGACCCCATGGGCAAGCAACTGTCATTGTAACTCGGTGCTGTGGAGGCAAGGGCAGGGGTTGGGTTGGTTTTTTTTGTTTGTTTGTTTGGTTTTTTTCCTGTCGCCAAATTTCCCTCTCCAGCTAGATAGCCTGAGCCGGCGTGACATTATCCATCCTCATGGCAGCAAGCCGGCCGCTCTTGCTCTCATTATACATTCTGCTGGGGATAATACCACTGGGTTAATGCACCGGCTTTCAAATCTGCAGGCGTCAGTTCACACCCTGATATGCCTACAAGTGAGATGAGGGTGATGGTGACCTCGGGCAGATCCCCGGTGCATATTATTTCGTATCAAATCATATGATTACTTATTGATTCAGTGGGTAATTTTTGCTTGGATACCGAGGAATAAGGTCCAGTTCTGCAGGTTTTGGATGCTCTCAGGTGAATTCAGGCAAGTGAAATCCAATAGGACATTGGGCGTCTGTGGACATCGTTTGGATAGGATGTCCAGATGATGGACAGATGGGATCCCCCACAGATGGGATGTCCAGATCATTTGGATGCTGTCCCAGATGGGACATCCAATGGACTGGGCATCTCCCAGCACTCAGAAAGTCATGAGGGAACGGCGTGCCTTCTCCTGCCACAACGCTCCCAAATCCTCATCTCTGCAAGGCAGATGGCCAAACGCAGATACAGAGGCGTAATGTCATGCTGCTAATGTGCGGTGCCAGACAGGGGGATCACCCCAGTGCTATGAATTTCGAGGGACAATGATAAAGCGAATTATTGGTGAGCTGCACGCCGTTGTGCGTGTCAGATTTGGCCATTCCCGTTTCATATAGGTGAACACCGTTCCACCCTTCCCTCCGCATCTTTGCTTATTGTATTTATGCCGTGGAGGGATGAGCTCTTTTTCATTTACTCTTTAAAAAAACCCCAATAAAACTCACCCCACGCTGCAGTTCATTGACAACCTTCACCAAACCTCAGGGTAGGAGATGAACATTTGCGACACCATCGGCATTAGGGGCGATGTGATATTCAGATATTATGATGCAAATAACGGGTTTGAATTCTGTCTTCCTTAGGACCCTACGGGTGCGCTGCTTTGGGTTAAAAAAATAGAAAAAGGTCAAGCACCACTGAGCTGGCCTCAGAGGGTAAACAATTATTTTAAACGCCATGGCGTGCTTGCTTTCAACCGGAGCACTTCTGCTTGCGAGCCATACGCTAACATTCAAGTATTTAGGTCTCCTTAAAACTGTTTCTTCCCCCACTTGTGTTAATACAGATATTAAGCCTAATAGTATCTACTTAGCATAAACAAGAAGATAAAAATGATTTCTGTGATTGAAATGTTTGTTATTTAGCATTAAGCATCTTCATACTCTCATGTGTTTTGCATTTTAATCCACTCTGTGCTTGGTTTTGGGATTGATAGATTAGTTTTAATCCCCTGTCTAATAGTGGAGTACTGGTGAGATTTATTAAACAGGCAGGGTTTGGTACTTGGATTTAAGAGGACTCACATGCACTGCTCATGCATATTAGATTTGGGAAACCACCGGTTCAGTTTATAAAGGGCTGTGATGTCCTTTATCACTGAGTGTTTCTGTTGTGCTTCACTGGCTCAGTAAGCCTTTATACTTCTGAAATGGAACATTTTTGATGGTTCCTTCCCACTGCATAAATCTAATATTCCAAAGATAGGGTTTTGACTGTTAAAGTTGTTACTGAAATCTGTTCATTTTATCCTGAGTTTGGATTGCCCCTCTCCTCCTTGACTTGGCAGCACTGAATGTTGGGTGAGGATCCCACCCCACCTTGGGATGCGAGGGCTCCAGCTGTGGGCGCCGAGTCCAGGGCCTCCAGAGCAAAGGCAGATGCTCCCAACCACCTCCCCTGCCCCTTTGTTAGCAGTTTATTGACTCAATTTTGTAGCTGTGTGTGCCTGAGGCTGTTGGTGTGGGTGTGTGGTGGCGTGGGTCGAGGTGGGGCTGGATTAGACGTCCCACGCGCTCTTCTGCGCTCGTAGCTTTGACTTGGTTGCCTGGGACTGAACTTGCTGGAGGAGGTGGGTGCCTCCACTGACGCATTCCGTAGCACATGAGTCTGAGATAACGTATGATGGACGTGACTGAAATACTGAGGACGTGCTTAGAAGAAAATGCGTATCAGAAATCTTCTCTGGAGAAGCCTATGTGGTCCGTTGGCCCTGGTCGTCATCTCGGTGTGTCCCCACCTCTCCGTGACGCGGTCTGGTGTCCCGAGTCCAACATCTTGGTTCGCTCTCTGCTGGAATTGACTTCCCGTGTTTGCTGTATTTCAGGAAACAAATAAAAAGTGCTTCATGGTGATTAGGATGTGAAAATTGCTCCTGTGTAGGTTTTACTGTTACACTGGGAAAAGCAGAAGCTTGATAACAGTTAAAAAACCACTGAAAACTTCCAACCCGCCTAAATCACGAATTCGCGCTCCATCAGTGGAAGATGAGTTGACTTAATTTGGGGTTTTACTGGTTGTATGCCGCCAGTGCCGTAACACTAGCAATGCTGGGAGAGATGGGGGAAGTGTACTTTTTTGTTAATGTAATTATAGGATTGCTGAATAAAAGTTATTAACTGCAGAAGTGAAAACTTGGAAAAATGAGCTTAAATTTAATGATAAGTTAAAGCAACCACTAAAAGCTTCTAGCAAGAAGATGCTTTTTTGTTGTAGGTTTGCTGCTTTAGCTAACCTCTGGGTTTGATTTACCAAATAAATACGTACAGCAGCTACCGCAAAGCCAAGTGGCGGGAGTTGTAATCACCGGCTTAGGAACTCCCCTACTTGATTAGAACACAGCTAATAATAAAAAAAGCTTTCTGGGTTTTTACTTGGTTGTTGGGAACAGATCGCTCCTGTGAACTAAAGGAGAAGATCAGTGCTTGGCTTTAAGATCTGGTAATGGAAGCCAGAGGTTCTGAGAAACTTTAATTGAAAGAAACGATGTGATACGGTGGATAATTGCCAACACTTTCCTACCTCAGCTAAAGCAAATTTTTTCTTCTGCATGTGACACAAGACGAGATGAAGGCAGCAAGCGGGCAGTTATTTGTTCCCACCCCTTCCTTTTTGTTTTCTTTTTTCCTGATGCAAGAACCCACGCCGCGACGCTGAAAGGTGGCAAATTTAAGCAATGGTGTTTTCACGTAACGTGCTTGGAGCCCTTGGAATTCACTGCCACGAGATGTTGATGCAATACGGTTGAAAATATCAGATATTTTATTGTATGGCTAACGAGACCATCCATGCTAATATATATAATTTCAATTAAATAATCAAAATCCTACTGCTCCAAGGACATAAGACCATCCCTAACCAGCGGTGATGGGGAGGGAACTCCCCTGTGGCCACGTTATTTCATAATTATCAGCTGCGAGGTTTCTCGCCCCTTTCAGCGTGTGGACACTGAACAAAATGAACGGTTTGGAGCGTGTGGGAGCAGGAAACCACCGGGTCCGTCAGCTTTTTGTATTCCTCAGGAAAAACACATGAGATGGTGGTGGTGTGTGGGACCCTCGTTTTGTGTGTGCAAAATTTCAAACCTGTTTGCAGCTACGATGTTGCCAGCAGGGTAGAAAATAACGTTATAGCGCTTTTTTTTTTCCCCAGTTTTCCCCTTGTGCATACAGCTTTGGAGATTTAACACCAGCAAAATTAAGGCAATTTAATGTATTGAAAAAGTAAAAGGAAGGCTGTTGTGTAAGGAGATGTCCTAAGGTCTCCGGTCTCGGTCTGTGCTGTCCCATGCAGGGCGGTGCAGGGGATGTGGGGTGAGGCTGGAGCGCGGGGAGGACGTGGTGCTTTGGCCAAGCACGTCCGAGGGGCTCCCTGCAATGCTCTATTTTTTAGCTGGGGATCCACGATTTGATCAAAATAAGGAAAACTGTGACGAGTCTGTACTTTCTTTTGATAGCCTTGCTATTCTGAAGCAGTTGTGTGTGTAAGAATCGAGCTGGCTTCAGCTCTGGCCTGATGGGAGGTGGTTGCTAAATTTGAGCTCGCAGTGGACTCTTTGGTGTTGTGCTTTCCACAAACCCAGCGCTTGAATTTCACAGAACCCTGCCGCAAACGATGCTCGCCTTTAAACCCCCGGTAGCCTTAGGTGCTCGCTTCTCTCGCGGTATTCTGGCATGTTACAACTTCAAAAAAGCAAAAGCCGCTTCTGGGAATGAATCCCACAAACCTGGAGGAACTCGTAGAAATGCCATGTAGACACCACAGCCTGGGTCTCAGTTTCCATCTCCATTTCCAAGGCGCTCGCGGCACCGTACGCACTGACGGACGGCACGCTTTGGTTTATGTCAACAGCCGCCCTCGGCTTAACTCAAAGAGCAGGCGCGGTGACATGGTATGCAGTTTGTCTCGTGTTCCTTCTGCCACGCGTTGGGGGCGGTGGTGACCATGCATCAGCCCTCCCCAGACCGGCCTGAAGCTGCCTCGGCCTGACTGCCGGCAGCCCCGAAGCTCTCATTTGGGAAGAACTTGGCCATTAAAAAACCTCTTTGCTTACTTAAGGTGATTTGTTGATATGTGAGTACATCAGGAGGGGAAAAATATGAATGAAGCAGTGTCGTGTCTTAGTATAAACACTGCTTAGCAACAGCTAAACCATCGGCGTGTTACCGTATCATCCTCATGCTCAGTCCAAACCACGGCACAACTCCAGCTACTAGGAAGCAAATTAACTCCATCCCAGCTGAAACCAGGACAACCAGGTTGTGCACAGCGTTTCTGGGGTCACAGCCCGCCTGTGGGCACGGTGCCCTTCCTGGAGGCGGTAACTTGTGACCGCAGGATTTTGCCGTATCCTCACCGAACTTCGTGTAAGACGTCATGATGTCATCGAATTAGATCAAATCTCTGGTGTCAAAAGACGCCTTACTAACTCATGATTTTACCATCATCTTTGAAAATACGGCTGGCACTTGGAATGTGCATCCCCAACTGAAAGGGTGCCGCTGCAGGGGAGGTGAGGGACGAGGTGCACGCGGGAGGTGGTTGCTGCTGTCCCGTCTCTGTCAGCTGGCACACCTCTGATCCCTGTTTTAGGAGGTCTCTAGCCGCTTGCTGAGCACAGACATCAAGCTGATGGCTCTCCAGTGAGAAATGCGAAGGCTTCCCCTGCTCGGATCCCGGAGGATTTGAACGCGGTGGCTATGAGCTCTTCACGGACGAGGACGGGCATCGCTCGGGCGCCTGCGACAGGAGGGATGGAGAGCGGAGCAAGCAAGAGCCTAGTGGCAAACCTAGGCCAGCTCACAGCTCGTAATGAGCTGAAATGATGTGACACGGGTTTAGCTTTATGTTTTAAATCTTTCCTGGGCTTCTGTTGCAATTAAACCGTGTGCACACGTAGGTAGCTGGGTTCCCCCGCCGTTAGGTTGCCCTTACGTGTACGATACCTGCTGGTGGGGACAGCCGGGGTCCCCGGTACTTTCTTTTCCACAGTACTCCTGCGTGCGAAGTGTTTCACTGATGTTCCTTGCTGTTTCAAACAGGTTAAAGACGCAGCTCCAAGACCACGCTCCTGCTTAGCACCCGCACCGAGCTGCCTCTCTGCTCTCCCCTCCCTCCCCCTGTGCCTTCACACATTATTTTTCCCCTTTTGATTATTTACAGAAGCCTCTCTCGCGTCAGTCGTCCTCCCCGTTCCGTTAATGCAGCTCTGGGACGATGTCCCTCTCCCCGGGACTGTTTCCAGTCCTCGCAGACTGGGACGGGTGTTGTTTCAGCAAATACAGCCTGAACCTTAAATAGCAAACTCCTTGTTTTCTACTTTTTTAAGACTAAAATTTACGAGCGCTCTTCGAGGCTCCGGCGTGGGCGCACGCTACCAACGTGCCGCTGTGTGCGCTCTCCTTCGCTGGCGAGTTTGGCTCCTGTAAATCTTTGGGTGTCCCTGGCTGTTTTGATTAACTCGCTATAACACAAAGCCATGCTGAATGATGTCACATGGGCAGAAGTAAGAAAACATCAGCTTTTAAAGTAATTTCTGCCTTGCCCCTACTGTACGCCAGTCATTCTTGCCATTTGAAGAGATTTTTTTTTTTTGGTATCCTTTTATGTAAACACATCATGTTAAAAAAGGCAAACTATAAAATGATAAAAACCCTGCAGGGTATTAAAAATACCGGTCTCAATGCATGTGTTCATTCCTTTCACTTTCTTTTTAGATCACCAGTGTTGGTACAAAATGAGCTGAGAGAAGGAGAGAATTCTAATTAGGTTTAAAAAAGAAAAAATATGGCAGTTTATTTTGAGCGCATGTCTGCTTTGCAAAGGCATATCCCATTTCGGATGCAGGCAGAATGAATCATTATTACACATTTATCATCATAAAAATGCTTATTTGGACTTCTTTTTTTTTTTTTTTTTTTTTTTTAAGAAAAGGGAAAAATTCTAAAAAGGGCAAAGCAAAGAGCCATCTCTGAAGGGCAGTTATTGCTTGCCCTTGCTTGGGAAAAAAGCCTTTCTCAATGGGATTACGTCCCCGCTCATAACCTATCAGCCGTCTGATCAGAAATTCATAACGCAGGCCATCCATTTCCAGCTCTGCGAGGGCTGCATGATTGAATTTAAATAGGCAAATGCCAGACTTGAGCTTTGACATTCTCTCTGTCTCTCTCAATCTTTCTCTTTCCCCTGCCCTCCCAATCATAGCTCCTTTCTTCCTCCCTTTCCTCCTCTCTTCCCTCCGTGCGCCACCATTTCGCGAGAGGCTCAAGCCGGCGTGATGAGAAGTTATCGGGAAATGGAGGATGGATGTGGGGGGAGAGGGAGAGGAGGGATGCACGGCGAGGGAGAAATATTGAGGGAACTGGACAGCAGAAAATTATAAATTGTTGCTGTCATGCTTTCATTGGGACACTAAAATCTGTTTTTAAAGCCCCCCACCTATTTTTCCTCATTTAAAAAGCGATATTTCAGCACACATTAATAGTCTGTGTCCTTACCCAACCCGTACGATGTCTGTGAGCACAAAGCTCCTAAGCTATTCTCTTTCTTCTGTTTCTTACATAGCTGATAAGGATGAAAATGAATTCAAATCTGCGTGCTCTCAGTCATGGCGTTCTAAGGTACAGCAGATGAAAAGATGAAAAAAGCTGCCTGGTGGCAGGCGCTTGCCGGGCGAGGGTCCCGTCCCACCCTGGGGGTAGCCGAGGAGCCGGCGGGGCCGCGGACGCAAACGCCGCGGGGTTGGGTGGGGATGGCGCTGGGCACGATGGCCGCGGGGCGCCAGCCCTGCCAGGAGGGGCTCGTGCGGGCACCGGCAGGGGAACGGGCGGGGATAACGTCCGGGCTGAGCTGGGTCTTCTGAGCAAGGTAGAAGGAGGTTGCTGTGGCTATGGTGGTGCCTGGATTTTGTGACAAGCCTCGGCCTGTGACCCGTGCCCGTGTCAGGGAAGCGTGCTTCGTGCTGGCTTCGCCCAAGCCCCCGCTCCTCGCGGAGCCGGCTGGTTATTGAGTTAGGGATATTACAATGATATTTTTATTGCTTTCTTCCCTGCTGGGCCTTTTATCCCCTCTTCAGCGTACGGATGCAGTTTCAGCCCAAATCCTCCCTGTAAATTGTGCTTCAAAACAAACACGTTAACGTCGCGCTTTGCCCTTCAGGAAGCAGGTAAACACTCCAGAACCTGCATTTTCATCCAGTGGTACTTTGTTGCCAAGCAAGCGCATGGAAAAGAAGCACCCCAAGTGCAAGAGAGCAGGTTGTCAGTGCAATGGTTGCTTTTGACTTGATGAGGCTGCTCTGAGGGTATTTTGGGGTTGTTCTTTTTCTTTTTTTTTTTTTCTTTTTCCCCCCCCCATAGACTTTAAGGTCAGGAGGGGTCTTGGGCTATGTGACCTCTCCCATCCATTGAGTTTTTCTCAATTACTCATTTTTCTAGTCCAAAACTAGAGTTTGACTCAGGCTTCTGCTCAAGAAAGGCGCTGAATTTGGGATTAAAAATGTCACATGGAGAATCAACCCCTCCTTCTCTAACCTTTCCCGGAGATTAATCACCCTCGTGGCAAGAAACATGTCCTTGGATTCTCATTTGAGTTGCCTGACTTCAGCTTCGCCACCAGATCTTTGTTTTCCCAAGGTAAAGGACACATTTCTGTGTCATCTTTATCACCAGCGATGGCTTTTCAGTTAACTTGAGGGTTCTGCAGCCGCTGCCCACCACTGGGTCCAGCACCAGTCCTGCAGACCCTGGATCCATGCTCTTCCACTGTGGGACCAGTTCTCTCCCCACCAGCCGGGTTAACCCTCCACAGCTCCTCAAGCAGCTGCCGGTGTTTGAGAACATCCATTCTGCACAAACCCAACCAACTGGCACCAGTACGTGTGTACCCCTCCCAGTGCTAAAATAAGCTGAATCCCACGTTAGCTTTCTTAATTTAACCTGAATATTATTACCGACATCTTCTCGCTGTACTGTTACTTGCGTCCTTTCCTGAGCACTGGCAGAAATCGAGATGAGGTCTCGTTTCTGTTTGTGCCCAGAGACCTGCACCCTGCTAAGGGTGGGCAGCAGCAGCGCTGGTGTCCCGGAGGGCTGTTGGCTCAGGAGAACATCCCTGCTCTAAGTCCTGGTTTAATTTCACTTCAGCTCATCACCACCACACAAAGTGCTTCATGGTTCTTCTTTGGTAAGTTTGTCAAAATCCCCCTTCTGAAATAAGAACTGTGAAGGCTTCCATGTTTTCTACTTTATATTTTCTGCTTCACCATCTTCATCTCATTGTGGTCTCACGGGACTGCTAAGGTTTCTGCGCTTTCTATTACACTTGCACAGACCGTATATCCCCAACCCGTATATTCTGCTATCTGTAGCTTTCCTCGCCCATGTTCTGCTGCCCACAGCTTCGCCTTTATTTGACTCGTTAGCCATTGCCCTGTTTCCGTTTGTCGTCTTGGTTTTCTGTTTTAACTGCTGACTTTATATTGCTAATAAACCGAGACGCCTTTGAGCTGAAGTTGTCACCTCTCTTCGTTGTCCAATTGTCTTTTTGGCCATTTAATACGTTTCTTCTGTGGTTTTGGTTGATTTCCTCCTAAATCCTTTCCTATGATCGGTTTTCAGTGCTTGATGTAGCTTTAGGAAATACCATGTATGCGTGCTTTGGAACTGTGATCTGCACAAGTGGGTTAAATACAAGGTGAAAGTTCCTGAAGCCCAGGCTTCAGATTTCCAGATGCGAATTATTTGGTGCTAAACCCACAGATCCTTTACTTTCAGGGCCTTCAGTCAAAACTCGCTCTCCTTTCCGACCGGCCTACCTCAGCTGTAGAGCGGGAAAGGAGAAGAGGGTGAAGCAGCAAAGGAAACTGCTGACGAGTTAAGCTCTGGCTGATGGAACAGCAGCCTCCCACCAAAGCACGGGAACGAAAGGGAGAGAGGTGGTAATTGGCAGCTTTGGGCTCAAAGTGACCCTTACAGTGGGGTGTTACCATTAGAAAAAGCCAAACAGTCTGCGTCCAGGAGTTTGTTTTCTGTAGGCTGTCAAGATGGGAAAAATCAATGCCAATGCTTGTGGTTTGGATTGCTTCTGATGAAGGGATGGCAAGCTTTGCTTTAAAATACAAAGCACAGTTTGGCTCTTGGTAATCTTTCCTGCTTCCCACAACGAATTAATTAGAGACGTTTGTCAAAGCTGAAGCTTGCATTTGGTTTGCCGTTCCAGCTTACCTATGCTCATAACCAAACCACGCACCGAGAGAGACCATAAAGCAAATCGGGCTTTAGTTGCTTTCAAAATAACCCCTTTGGTCGCCGGCACGCGCTTGCTAAACTTGTTCCTTCCGAGATGCCGGAGGTAGGCGCGTGCCTCCTCCCGACGTCTGACTTACAGGCTCGGGATTGTTTCCGTTGGGATTCAGTGAAGCGGGAGCCGTGACGTTCGTGTTCCCTGGCCCTTCGGAGCAGCCGTACGGGAAGTGTCTGGGCGGAGAGGAGGGGTAACAGGTATATGGTATTTAAAAATGTAGATGCTGTATCCAACAGGCCGATTCAGATTGATTATCTTAAAGATAGATACAGAATTTCAAACCTGAATTCAACAATGAAATGCAGAGGCAGAAATATGTGGAGAGGATTGTTTTAATTCAAATAATTACATTTTTAAAATTCGAAATCTTATTTGAGAGTCCAGCTATTTTTGACCCCTGCAGAGGTGCTCTAGCTGGCGATACAGAGCAGAGCAATGGCACCGTTCGGGATAATTCCTTCCCAGGGGCATTGCAGAGAGCAAAGACAGCAGCGGTGGAGTCAGGAGCGCAAACAGGGTTTACGACCGGCCGAGTGAGAGGGGAGTTCAGCTCACCCGGCAACATTCTTAGTTTTGCTGAAAACCAACTGAGGTTTTTAATTCTTCTGAAGGAAAAACATCTCTTAAGCTTGTGGTTATAATTAGCCGGAGCCAGTTGAGGAGCTCTTCCTCTGAGATCACGGCTGCTAAATCGAAGTCACGGATGCCGTATTTAGACATTGCAGTCAACAATCAAGGGGAACACATTGCTGGGAACCCGATTCGAACTATTTGCAGTTCTCAGGTTTATGGAAGCAGGAGTTCACCAAAGTGCAGCTGAGCTGCGCTAATTCTATTTCAGTTTAATGAACATAAAACATTTGCCATTGATGGGGAATTCTTATCCGGCATGCTCTTCGTCTCCCTGGGCATTTAAAAAAATCAAAGATATGGAAAGCAAGCACAATCTTATTTGATATCAAGTTTAAAGAACTGCACACATGTATTTATTAATTATTTACACAATCATTTTTAAACGGAGTATCTTTTCTGTAAGGTCAACTTCCCTTTGTTACCCAAGTCCATGCAGAAGGTACAACAGACTGAGCTCTGTGATGGGAGTGGATGTTGCAGAAGTTACGCTCTTGCCTCCATCAGCTAGAAAGAGCAGTTGAGTTCCACATGGCCTGCACAATTATTACCCCATGCAATTGTACAGTGAGCTTTGTTAGGCATATTGGAGTTATTTAGTACATCCAGCTTCGCATTATTTTTGAGAATATTTTTCTTTGTATATATTTCCACGTCTTTGTATAAAAACTGGCTTCACCATATGCCATGACTTTCTAGCTTAAATATAAACTGTGCAGTACAATATATGTGCTGTATGTATGTGTTGTATTTTTCTTTAAAGACACAGTGCCAACGCCGTTCTGTATTTACAATTCCAGGAATAATCGTCTAGTTTGCAAGAACATCTATTTAGTAGTGCATGAGACTTGTCAGCTAGCACCTATAAAAGTAAGCTGCGGCTTAAAGGGAATGGGGTTTGTGCTTTCTTGTTTAAAGATGTAAGCACAAGAGTTGCAGATAATGCTTAATTGACTGTTCTTAAAATGCCCTTCTTGAGTCCTCCTTGGGAGATCTTCTGTTTATTCCCTGTATGATACATGTCAAAGCGCTGGATGGGCAGAGGGAGGCGGGGGAGCAAGCTCCAGACAGGAAGAAGTAGATTGAAATCCATGGTTCCGTACTCCCAGTACTGGCCAGTGCAGTCCTTGCTGGTCGTTGACTGGTGGGAGCACAAACATGGGAGCAGTTTGTGGCCAGCAGCGTCACCTTCCGCGGTGGTGTTTCAGTTGGAAGCAATGGGTTTTTTGGTTGACTTATTGTTGTTATATTTGGGTTGGGACAGAACACCACAAGACGCTCTCCTGAGCAAAAGTCTTCTCTTATCCCGGGTTTTTTAGGCCACCTCCTATAGAGCAGTTCACTCCTGCTTTGCCTGGTGCTCCTGGGTGGCAGCGCAAGGCTCAACAGCAGAGGAGGAGCAGGAGGGGGCCAAGCTGTAGGGTGGTTCAAAACACAGTCAGGACACACAAGTCGTCTTCCAGATATTTTCACAGGTTTTTATTTCTCTATATCTTTCAACAGTGTCAGAAGTTGCAGGAATAAAATGGCCGCGTGTGTTTTCAAAAGCACCTAAGTGACTTATGAACACAGATGCCATTGAGCTTCGGGAGGGCTTGAGCTGCTTGGGACTTGTTTACACAGGAAAGTTTCACCTCCTGTACCAGGAGAGTTCTTCTGATGGATCGCTCCATCTGGAATAATTGGCTTTTTTGGGTTAGCTTAGCTTCTCCAAAATACTGTAAACTAAACCACCGGCTCCTTAACTGCAGTCTATAGAGTTACATGAAACGGGAAAATTTATGAATGAGTCAGTTCTGCGTGGTTAGGCAAGATGACTCAAAGAAATTCCACCACTGGGTAGCGGTCTCTTGGTCCTAACTTTAAGAACCACTAAACTAAATAAAATAAAGATGTCCTTATTCCAAATTAAGGTCATTTGGGGGGTTACAGCCGTGTATGTTTTAAGTTCATGCCTTCGTTTTTATTAACATAGCCCCCAACTCGCTAAGGAAATCCAGTCAGAATTACTCTGGGCCGTTTACAGCGCAGAACCACACCTTGAATCCCTTGTGAACGCAGAAGAATAACGCTGATACTTGGGTGATGTAGAATATTTTAGATCTTAAAGTGATCTCGAAAGATTAGCACGCTTACTCCACCTCTTAATTGTTAAATTGGAATATTGACTACGTGATTCTAAAGTTTTTAAGCAAAAGCAAGGAAAGCAATGATGCCGTTATTTTGCATACAAGTGACCATTTATGGGGCTTGCTTTTTGGGGGTTTTTAATGTTCAGAAACCAGATTTTCATGCCTATGGCAGCTCAGAGTTATAGGATGATCCTTAGGAAAAATCTGAATATTGTTCTTTTTCCCCTAGCAACAAGGTCTTTCAGACTATGAAATAATCTTCCCTGAAAAGGCCTAAAGAGGAGCAAGTCCCATCACTGAGATAAATTAAATGTCTTCCTCCGTATCGCTGTCTGTTGTAACCAGTGGCAATTTGGCTATTTATTTAATGATCCCTAGGCTTCCTTGTGTGTCCTTTGGCTGAAAGCTGGGGTCCTCTCCAGGGCTTTCTCTGTTCCACACAGGGCTGCTGGGCGCTCCTGTAGGACTCCCTCGTCAGCAAGACGATTCTCCCTAACCAGGCTGCAGAGACACCTAAAGCCCCCTGAGCCTTCCCGGTTTTCACCTTCCAGTTAGGTGCCACAGTTCTCCTCGGGGGCTGCTACACTTGGACTCCTCTTTTCTGCAGCTCTCGCTTCTAATTCAGTTCTCTGCGGGGTTGTCATCCCAGTTGCGATCTCTGCTTTCCCCCTCTTCATTTCCGCAACGATGGAGCGCCCCTGGTTGCAAGGGAGGAGGAGGTTGCGTTTCCATGATTACCAGACCTGGGCCGCTGCTGGCGTTTTCCTGCAGAGATGGTTTTGGCAGCCTTCAGATGATTGAAAATGAAGACCTTACGTTTCTGTGGCTGCAGTGCAGTCTTGGATATGCCACCACATTCTCATTATTAGCACTCTGAAAACATTTAGAGACCACAGGCAAGATCAGTGTTTCACTACGTAGACACCTGAACTTGTTTAACCTACAATTCTCGTTTCTTGAAGTGTGTGCCAAAACTCGCTGGGCTGAGAGGAGCTAAAATTTCACTCCCTATCCTGTGGCGTTTTAGTTTAAATAGCTATGACGGATGAGTTGTGGGGTAGGTGCGTTACCGTCCTCATTCTACAGAGGGTTAAGCAGCCGTCCACAGCTGGGGAGGCAGCTAGTGGCACACCCAGGGGTTGGACCCAGCCCAGCATCTTCACCGTGGGGACGTGGGTCTTCTGAAACAGCTCTACGCTAAAAATGGAGAAACAACAAAAATCCCAAACCCTTTCATAACTTTTAATAGGACACACACGGAGGCTTCATATATTTAGGTATTAAGTTTTGGATGCATAAAGCTGTTTTTTAATAACTGAGAACGATGCTGCTTAGAAAATTTAGCAAGTAAGTCCTGTTCTGTAGGAAATAATCTAATATTCTGATTCCCAAAAGAATGCCTTATAGCGCACCCTTATATTTGTTATGCATATGTTAGTTGCAGGTTTGTTTTTTTTCTTTGAAGAAGTTTTGGCTGTTTGTCTGTTGCTGTTATTTGTGGAGAACAGGAGGAGGGTGGTGCAAGAGCATCACGGCAGAACCACTGCCGAGGTGCAGAGTAGCCCCAGGCGTGTTAGCTCCTGGTG
This sequence comes from Gorsachius goisagi, assembly GCA_018403395.1. Lineage (NCBI taxonomy): Eukaryota > Metazoa > Chordata > Aves > Pelecaniformes > Ardeidae > Gorsachius > Gorsachius goisagi. The sequence continues at coordinate 17,822 of BOSO01014946.1, read as the reverse complement.
ATAGGCACGTACAGCGGCTCTGAGATACGGAACCTGGTCCTGCCGGCACTGGCAGACTGTGTGACCACAACCACTGCTTCACGCTTCTCTTGTCCTCTCCTCCTGTCCTTGTTTCCTGGGTAAGATGGGCTCATCTCCATCCTTTGCCTTTCTCAGCCTGGCCAGATCATCGGGCTTTTGTTTGTTTAATCTTGATGCCCTGCATTGGCCTCTTGGTCTCTACGGAGAGGCCTTATTTCCATGGGAGTGGAGGAATATGGCAGATTGTAAAGCTTTGGCCTCCTCTGTCCTTATCTGGGTGTCATCTTCTGTCTGGGCCACTTCCCACCTGCAGGTGAACAAGTCAGCCTGGGAGTTCCCTAAGATTGCCTGGTCTTCATCATGGCTCTCACATGCTGCCATCTCGTCCATCAGTGGCTGCCCATTAAAGATGAAGACCACGGGGTGTTCTGTTACGGGCTCACCACTTCATAGAATAGTTTAGGTTGGAATAGACCTCTAGGATCATCGAGTCCAACTGCTAATCCAGCACTGACAAGTCCACTACTGAACCCTGTCCCCAAGCACCACGTGTTTTGGTATGGTTGCTTGCTTGCTTGTGATCTGCAGATGGGCAGGCCCATAGAATTCTATATTATTATAGAATTTCTCAATGTATTATATATTGAGAAATGAGAACGTGCTTATTCTGAATGTGCTCGTGACCTGAGCAGAATTCCATGGCAGGTGACAACCAGCACCTTCTCCACCTTCCGTCTGTCCGGTACAAAAGCTGTACGGACAGTACAGCCTCGCAGCCAACACCTCTGAAGCGTGTTGGGTATTAGAAAGGCTGGAGAAGCAGATTTTAGATTAATGTGATATCCAGAACAGCCAAAATGGCAAGAGAATCCTTTAAACAGTGTAAAGAGGGGCAGAAGGAAACGTGAGGCAGGGTAAACACCGCCGTGCTTTCTGTGGGAGACGTGGAACTGATAGAGCCCACTGACACGAGAGATCATTTTGGCTGTTGTTTTTATAATTGTGTTTTTGATGTTGGTTCAAGAGGACGTTGAGTGTTGCCAGGAGAGCTGCAAAGGATTAGAAACCCTCAAATCAAACCGCTCTTCTCTGGATGCCTGACTTTGCCTGGGTTTCTACAGAGAAATAACACTTTTTATGGGATCAGCTGGCAGGGCTGAAAGAAATGGGCACGCTATTGAGATCAGAGTTTGGCAATCAGTTTTGAAAATTGTATTTTTAAATCCAGTAGAGTGTTGTCACGGTTCTAATACTCTCGTTACTTAAGCTTCACCACCTGAAGGCTGAGCACAAGAGCTGCTTAGCACAGTCCTGTGAGCCTCCACACCTTTGGTTTTGCCCTGAAATGCTCGGATTTTCCAACCAAAATAGGAAGCGTCGTGTTTGTTGCTGTTGTTATTACTTACAGGAGGGTAGGATTAAAGATAGGAATATGCAAAAATGGTCAAATGCGTTGTAGGCACGTCCGGCCATAGAAGAGTGTGTGGGTAACAGAACCTCCCTGCTTTGGGCACAGAGGGGTTCGGGACGTCTGTAAGTTTGGGTGCCGACAGGGCCAGGTTGGCTGCTTTTGCTGATTCCCCAAATCAGAATGCCAGAACGGGAGTGACTGGGAGGGGCCAGGGAGGCTTGAGGTTTGCCTCTTTGTCCAGGGGTCAATTTGAATTCCTCGTTCGTATTTGGCATTATCAAAAACCTGTTTCGTTTCCCTGCCCTAGGCCGTTATCCCTTTGCTGTACTTGGGAATTTGCTGCCGTAAGCGCGTCGACATTGTGTGCTTAAACCCGCTTTGTGCGCTGATGCTCGACGCTCACTCTTGCTGGCTTTGAGATCGGGACAGAGCGGTTTGAGACAGAAGTTATGAACACGCTCGGGCGGTGGACTGGGATTCCAGAGCGATCGTCCCACGCGCACGTGAGGCATTTTTGGTTCTCATTTTGATCCACACCTGCTGTGGGAGCTGCTCCTTGGTCCCCGTGCGACACACTCTGTCCCCCCAACAGGGGTTGGACTGGATGACCTCTAGGGGTCCCTTCCAACCCAAAATATTCTATGATTCCATGATTCTATGATGGCCGTTACTGGTATTTCACCACACGACCACGCACTGATCCTGCCCTCGCCCCAGCTCTGACCACATCAACCCTTTAGGAGAAAGGGGTGTCTCTGAACATGCAGGGAAAGCCTCGGAGAGCTGAATCATTGCGGTGGCTCTCGCGTTTTCTGAAGAATTCTCCCAAATCCCTCCGGTAGCCGATTCTGTGGAATCCCCGGTAAGGAACCACCGAGGAACCAGCCAACCCCCACGGCTTAGTCCCGTCAGAAGCAGCCCTTGGCTCCACCACTCTGCCGTGGGCTGCTAAGCTGTGCTCTGCATTTACCTTGAGGATTTCATTTATCACTGATCACTATTCCCGGTGATGTCTCCAATGTGCAGTCAGCTGCTTTGCTGCAGAAATTTAATAATACCTGAGCCCTAATTATTCCAGGTACTCCTCGGGAAGCAGCGGTGGTGGGGCTCTGCCCTGTCACCTGGGTGCGTGGGATACGGACCCTCCAGCCCCTGCAAAGATCCAGGTTAAAATGCCCACCCAGGAAAACTGACTCCGAGATGGCAAAATTGTCTGAAAGAGTGGCTCAACTCATTTTCTGTAAAATTTCCTCCGTCACGTGCAAATGCACGTCTTGGGGCAGCAGTGCTGCCCGCACAGCCCGGCCCTTGGCCGTGACGCCCGCTCCTGGGGAGCTGCGCCCCATTAGGCTGGTTTTGTGGTGGAGGTCAGCTCATGGGGGGACAGGGCTGAGTTTTGCCTTTCTCTGAAACAGCTTTAAAAGCTGCTGAGAACCCCGAGACACAAAGCAGCTCCGCCTTTGCCAGCCCCCATCGCCACCCCTCCGCGCCGTCCCTTGCGAAGGTGGACCAACCCTGTGGCGCATCCTTTCTGGTTTCCATCCCCTGATCCACCATGTTGGGGGTTTTTTTGGTTTTTTGTTTTTTTGGTTTTTTGGTTTTTTTTTTTTTGTTTAAGCACCGCTCAATATCTGATGTAAATGAGAAGCGGTGCTACTGGAAAACATTTGGGAAAGGGCTTGGTCCCACAGGCCCGCCACTGGCCACAGCCTGACCTTCTCCGGGATGCTGCACGCATTTCCTATATTCTGACCATTTGCCATGGGGGGAAAAAAATAATTTTGTGGTTTTTTGTTTTTTTTTTTTCCCCTAAACCAGATTTTATTTTTGAAAACAGTTCAAATAATAAATAACAACCTATTAACCCAGCATGCTTTAATGCTCAGAATCTTAATATAAAGACTACAGAGAGCACAAACATAACATTAAAAAAAGCGTGCGCAGTTATTTCTCCTGCCCAGCGCCTCTCCCCCATCGCGCACGCAAGCTGTCTCTTTAATAATGCAAAGGAGCAGTAAATTTCAAGCTGAGGATGGGCAATAACAAGGAGAGTTATTTCCACAATGCCCCAGTGTCAGCCCCTGGCTTAGGAGCACACCTTATTAGTTCTAACAGGCTGGTTAGCATCGGGTCACCTCTGCGGCTCCGCTCCCCAGCAGGGTCACCCGTCTCCAGGCTATATTTGGGGAGAAGGGGGAAGGGAGACGATATTTAGAGATTCTCTTCTCACCCCGCGTTTCTAGCACTGTTTATTTTTATTTACCCCCCCCTCCCTCTTTCATGCCTTGCCTTGCCCTTGCCCTCTCTCTCCCACCCAGCGCATCTTTGTGACCTGCATAAATCCCGCGCCGCGGGCGAACCCCTCCCCTGCGAGCGCAAATTAAAGCAGAAACCACGTTACTGGGTGGGGAGGGGGCATCCGTATTTCTTTTCAGAAGAGGAATAATTCAAATTAATCAGGCTGTGTTTGCGTATGGCCAAATGACAAAGTGCCTGAGATGTTTAAGGGAGGCAAGCCCAACGCGGTTGCGCTCCCAATTAAGCGTGACCGTAGCGTGACTGTCCGAACGCAGCGCCTGTGCGCGGGGCAGCGCCGCAACCCCGCCGCTGGTTTTAGGGGCCGCCAAGCTTGCGCTTGCTTGGGATCGCTCCTGTCGCGCAAGCCAACCCAAGCGTCTTTTAAAATGAACGTTCATTTCTTCTTGGCTGAAACGTATGAAAAGCTGCGCATTATGGAAATGTACAGGCGGGGGTTTGATATGTCCCTACCTCCGCCGCCCCCTCCCCCACCCGCCAGCTCCCATCCAAAAATGAATGCAAAGAAATACTATTAGGCTGTCTGGTTATGTATTTTTTATGAGGCCATACAAGACACTGCCTGACCTCGTGCAGCTCATGTTATAACCACATTGAAGATGCTTTTCATTTGGGTTCTGCTTTTCAGCCTGGATGACCTCTATTAAATAAAAAAAAAAAAGAAAAAAATGGCCTAATATGTGACCCCTGGGACTCGTCGCTTCAAGGATTACATTTAATTCATATGATAATATTGAAATATAATGTTTCTGTGTCTAATGTTTTGGATGTGTTTTTTCTTTCTTCTTTATTTCAGGGACCCTTTGAGTCTTGTCAAAAGATTTTTTTTTCCTTTTTTTTTTAAAATCTGTTTTGGGGGGAGGACAAGTGACTCGTGCTTGGTGGTCACATTCTTAAAAATCACCTTTCTGCCTCTGGAAAGCAGGCGTGGATACAAAAGCACGCTCTTCCCGCTGCCTCTGAAGGGGAAGAGGAGAAACAAAGGCAGAGAAATTATTTTTTTATAGGAAAGCGTGTCTGCCAAGAGCTCGTCAAAATAAAGAACCACTCTTTGTTTTGGCGTTTGCTTAACCAGTTGATAAGGAGTGACCTGCTTTCCCCCGCGCGACCTGGCCAGGGGGGGCGCGGGCAGACCCCCCCTTTACCTCCTTCCTCGCCTCCAGCTCCCATTGTCTGCCTCGCCCCCACCGCAGCCCCTCCGCTACCGAGTACACACGCGTTTGCTGGCCAAACCCACCCGCAAACGCCGCTTCCGTCGCCCCGGCATCGCAGCCCGCGCTGCCCTCCCCGGCGATTGAGCATCCCAGCGTTTCTGACAGACAGTGCGGATTTCAGGGCTTTAGAACTTCTCCATAAAAACGCACTCTGGGATGAAACACGGCTTGCGACGGCTCGGCTTAGGAGCAAATTTGCTTTTGCTAATTGCAAAAATAAATGTGACCCTTCCTAAATATTCTCTATGCAAAAAAAAAAAAAAAAAAAAATGTTTAACAAAGTGTATTTTTTTTTACCCCCCCGATCCTCTCGCTAAAATCACGTTGTGGGGTGTACGGTGGAATTCAGCAATCAGTCAGCAACCTGATCCCAGACCTTGCGCTGGGAAGCAGCGAAGCCCTTAATCGTTCTCGGTAATGATATGTGTGCAACAAAAGCGCCACGTGTACGCGCCGCGTATTTTCAGCAAACATTTAACGCGAGGTTGTTCAAAAGTGGACGCGCTGCAGGCAGCCATGGCGCCTTTGGCGCTGGGGGTTCTCCTCCTCGGAGCCCACGCAGGCCGGTGGCAGCCCGGCTGCACGCGCCGCCTCCCAAAAGCCGCGTCTCCGTAGAACAATGGGCCTGTGCTCCTGGACACCCAGTCCCGAAACGCGGGGCCGCTCCTCGTGTGCCATTTGCAAGGGGATACGCCATCCTGCGGATTTTTTTTCCCCCCTTTTTCCCCCACTACGAAATAGCAAAATTAATTTGTACGCAAACGCACTTTGGAAAGCGCTAAGGTTGGGTCAGTCCCGTGCGGTTGGGGCTGAACCGGCCACCCCGGCGCCGCGGGGGCCATCGCCAGCTTCGTGAGCCTCGGGCCCTCCTTGGGCGCCCGCCGAGGGGCCGCGGGGCAGGGCTGGAGTTCACACGTGAACGCCGAGCGCCGTTGCGTTTATTTGCGTCATAGGCTGAACCTCGACGGTTTTTGGCGAAAACCTAATTAGCGCCACGCACGCCGGCCGGCGCGCGCCTTCCGTCTATATGCACGCCGGCGTTTTGTGTAGGATATTAAAAAAATATCCCGGCTTTTGGTTCCCTTTTGTAAGGCATTAAGCTGTGACCCTCCCCTCCTCTCTTCCCTCCCCCTGTAGCCCCAGACTTCACCATGCCCTGACTGCGAGCTTAACATGGAGTTGTCTTTTTTTATTTTTTTTATAAACCCAGTCACAACACGGCGAGAGGAGGAGGAGGAGGAGGAAGGGAGAGAAGGAGCCAACTCCGAACCCTGAAGGATGGCTCTCAAAAAATTCTGCCGGAACCACGGGGAGTCCCTGGGCGAGCGGGAGCCGGCCGCGGAGGTAAGGCAGCCGCCGGCGCCCCGCGCCCCCCGGGCCTGGCTCCGCTCCCTGGCGCTGGGGCCCGCGGCCGGCGGGGGGAGGCGGAGGAGGCGCCGCCTTCGCTCCTCTCCCGCTTAAGCCCGCCGGGCGCGCGCCGATGTGAATATGCAAATGAGCGGCGGGGCTGCGCCCGGGCACGTGCGGCGCGCTCCCCTCCCGCCGGGCGCGCGCCGGGGCTGCCGGCTCCGCGCTGGTTTTGCGGGGGGCGGCGGGGCCGGGGGTACCCCCCCACACCCCCCCCCCCCCCTCCCCGCGGGCCCGGGCGTTGGTGCGGAACGGGGACGGTGTGACACGGGCGGGGGGACGGGGCGAAGGAGGCCCCCGGCGCCGGGAGAACTTTTTATGTTTTAAAAAGAAAAAAAAAAAACCAAACAAAAAAAAAACCAAAAGCAAAGGCGGCACGCGGGGGGCGGCAAATCGCGAATTGATGAGGGGGGGGGGGGGCGGGTTGCGTGACAGCCCGCGGGGGGCGAGGAGCCGGGGAGGGCGTGGGGGATGCGGGGGGACCCGCCCGGCGGTGACATTGGGGTTTGTCCCTCGCCCCAATAAAGGGGCCCGGGAGAGCAGCGGGGCCGCCGTGGGTGCTGAGCGCGGCCGGGCCCGGGTGCTTGGTCATGGGAATGAATCGGGTTTAAACCCCACGCGCACCCATCCTCGCTGGCGCGGGCACGAGGGGGCTGCCGGGGCGGGCGTCGCGGGTGACGCGACACAGGTTAATGGCGAGATTAATGCTTCGTGTTCCGTAGGCACAAACTTTCTGGTCGTTGAGTGTGCCCCCCCCCCCCCGTGCTTGCATACCCAGTATTTTGGGTGCACCCATAAGGGCCCATGGCTTACACGGGCGTTCCAGGGCGAGGGAGCAGTTGCCGGAGTTTGGTGGGGTCGGCCGGCACCCCGGCGTGCCAGCGGCCGCTTGCAAGCCGGCAGAGCATCGCTAACGTTGATTCACTGGGGGGGGAAAACCAGAATGGAAAGGAACTGCGTTGGTTTTTCCTTAGGCATTACTGGGGGCTTCAAAAGGCAACGCTAACGGGGTAACTGTGACCGCTAGATTAATAAATAAACCGAAAATCCCTAATTCTTGCGAGGGGTGGGGCTGGAGGAGCGGATGAAAGGCTGGCGGTGAACTGAGTAAGAATCCAGCGCCGCGGCTGCCTGATTGATCACGCTGTAGCGCGCGGCAGACAACACGGCCGCCGAAAGGAGAGGAGGGGGAAGGCGGGAGCATCGAGGGGAGAAGCGCGGCGTAACCCTGTTCCAGCCGCCGGTGGGGTAAACCCCCCCCCGCCCGCATGCCCTGGTGTCCCAAACAGCACCCGGTGTCACCACCGCCATCGTCTCCCCGCTGCCAAAATGCTGCGCTGGCCTCCGGTTCTCAGAAGTCCCGACTTGTAAATGTTGGCTTCTCGTCTCGTTTTCTGTTTGCCCGAGGTTGCCTTGGCCTCGCGCTGGGCCACGGGCCCGTCCCACGGTGCACGCCGGCCGCCCGCGCCGCAGGCAGGGGTGGCCACAGGCGCAGCTCCCGCGCGCAGCGTGGGCCCCGTGCCGAAGGACTCGGCGTCCGGAGCCTCGGCTGGTATTCACGTGCAGGGCGAGCGCTCCTAGGACAAGATGGGAAGGCGGTGGCCTCTTGGCCACCATTTCGGAGGCGCTCCAGGTGCTTCGGGCCCCAGCCCTCGCCCGTGAGCACCTGCGCCCGGCGCTCCCCGTGCACCTGAAGCCCGGTGCGCGCGCGCGCGTGCGGCTTTCCCCGCGCCGTGCTCCTCTGTGCCAATAAAGAAGAAAGGCAGGGATGAGGATTGTTGCTATTGATCTGCCCAAGGGGATCATTAGGCATCAGTATCAATCTACAAATCAGTGGGCCTGTGTTACTTGCTTGGGCAGTCATTGCCAATTTGTTCCTATTAGATGGCCGAGCCCGGAGGTGTTTGATGAGCAGATTGGGTCTTTATCTCGGCGCTGGAGAGCAGGCAGGCTCGTGGGGAGACGCTGGAGCTTTGCAGGATTTCTGGTGTTTGTTTGTTTTCTTTTGCTGAGATCCGGCCGCCTTTTTACTGCTCTGTAAAGAATTTTGTATGGGCTGAGTGTGTTTGTGCTTTATAGATGATTTTTCATATCATCATATTAAACATATTGAGAGCTAAGGAGAAACCATTTTAAAATAATCCCTTCTCTTTTATTCGGTATGTTTACCAGCAGCACTCCCTATAAAAATACATATTCATGCCAGATTCTTTTGTTATCCTTTCCAGGTCAGACCGAACATTAGGAACGCAAACAATTTTTCTTCTGCTCCCCCAGTGCCCGTTCCTAGGGATTTCTGTAGGTGCTGGTGGCGAGGTGACCGTTCTGGCAATACTCCCCACTGTGATTTACTTAAACAAGTCAAAAATTAAAGCTTGCGGACGAGATCTTGTTTGAAAGCGTTATTTACGGTTTTGTTCCGAAGCGATAGCCCCGGCTTGCCGTAGGCGCCGGCTGGCTAGCGGTCCCGTGCTGAGGGCGCCCCTGCTTGCCCACCCTCCGCCTCATCTGCACGGCTCCTTATTTCGTGTTTTTTAATCCTGTGCGAAATGAGTGAGCACCAAGACGATGCAGAAATAAGAGGATGTAAATTAACGGCCAAAGACGGGTTGAGGCGGCTCGTAGGGACGGTCTGAGCTGACATCGATGCCGTCTTATTTAACGCAGACCTTGATTTTCAACTGTTTCGTCTCACTCCTGACACGAGGCAGCGTGCGGTTTAAACATCTGTCCAGCCGTTAAAGACCCTATTGATGCTTGGTTATTGGATTTCTAATTTTCAGGTTTTGTCAGGGGGTTTACCAGACCCTACGAGTGTTTGTAATTTCTAATGGGTTTAATCTGTAATTTGTGCCTATTACCTGTGGCTGTCAAATCACTTTCCCCCTACTTGGTCTGTAAAAATCCCAAACAAAAGCAGGTGGGTTTCTAAATAACCTAAAATATTTGTCTTATCTTTTATATACAAATATACATGCAGTAAACAGAACCAGACATCCTGATTCTGTTTGAAGATCAAGACTGGTTCTAATCCTGCCGAGCCGCTGCAATCCCGGTGCATTACCTACACCCAAGTTTCTTTGAGGACTTTCTGATATACGTCCCCGTTTCAGCGGCGATAACGCAGCCTCTGTTCCAGGCTACTGCAAGGCTGATTATTGCCGCCTGATTAGTAGTTGATCAAATCCAAGCTGCTTTTTTTTTTTTTCCCCCCCCTTTTTTTTTGTCCCCGAGACAATTCAGCTCCTGCACATCCAGAGGCGAATTCGCCTCATTCTGCCTGACAAGTGTTTTGTCGCGGAGCAGTCGATCATCTCCGTGTAAACACGCATCTGCTGGCGGACGGGCTGGGGACCCGAACACTTTTAATTTATCATAAACTTCATATAACTCATTAGCTTCCGTCTTGACGTCGCACGTACAGAAATGAATTTGGAGTGTGCTCAGCGAGGCTCTTTTTTTTCTCCCGTGGAGTTCGCTGTACAAATATTTATGGACCTTTTCCTTTGTAGTACAGATTCCAGTGGAAATCGCTGTCGTGCGATCAACAGCAGATTGCAACTTAAGGCAGGGGTTGCCAAAAGCCGATGTTTATTTAGTCGCGTGGCGTTTTGTGTTGAAATTTGTTTTGCTGCTGTTTGTAAAAATACATGGCTCTCTTGGGAGGAGAAATCAGGGTGGTTTTTTTTTCCCTATACTCCAGGAAAAAGAAAAAAAAAAGGGGGGGGGGGGGGAGAGCCTCCCAGGAAATTAAATAGAAGCCGGTTTGTACATAGGAACAGAACTTTACAACCACGGCATATTCTGCCTGTTTTCAGGGTAGGAGGCTTCTTGTTGCCCATTCAGAAAACAACACATATGGAGATTTTATTGTGGTTTTTTGTTTTAAAGATAATAATTTGTCTCCGGGTTCCAGTTGTTTATGTTTCTGTCTATATCTCTTTCCTCTCCCCTGTTTTATTTAGTAAGGTTTCATCTGTGAAATTCCTCCCTGAAACAATTGATACATTCTCAGCACGCCGCGGCGAGGGAAAAAAAGCCCTTAGATTAATGGTCAGTGTCTCATACACACAAATTTGTGTTACGATACTACCGAGAAGCTGCGAATTACTGACAAGATCTAGAATAATTCCTAATGCTGTCGAAGGCTTCATTTTCTCCTCCGCATGATGGATGAGGCATAAGAAGTGCTTTCTGAGATCGTTAATGTGCATCATTCTGTTAAGTGTTATTAAAGTCCGTCTGTCTTAGGCAGCAGAAACAATATCTTATCCCTTATTTTGCCTCTCTCTTTGCTAAACTGTGACTGCAGCCCCTGCCTTTTGCTAATGTGGCCTTTTGTTGCTGCTCTTCCCTTAACGGCGAGTTTATACCGCGGCGTTTAGGTGGGTTTTAGGATTGCATTTCCCCCTTTTAGTCAAAATACCGGCTTGTGGCACGGGAAGGGACACCTCGTTTCGAGATTACGCTATCTGTAACCTGTAGATAATAACACAGCCGCGGAGGATCCGTACCAAGCTTTATATTTAAGCTTAGAAAATAGGATTGAACTTTTCTTGGGAGGCTGCGCCTGCGAGCAGGAGCCGCTCTGGCAGCGCAGCCCTGCCCGTGGGGCTGAGCCGAGCCGGCTGCCTCCACCCCGGGGAGCCCACGCCGGCTCCTCCGGACCCCGCGCCGTGGAGGGGTGCTGGGGACCCGGCCACGCGCGCGCCCGCTCCTCTTCCAGCCGATCAATTGTTTAAAAATCTGGGAGCTGCTGTCCGAGGAGGGCGTTGGCGTGGTTTTTGCTGAGAGGGAGTCAGCCCGGAGGCGGCGTTGCAGGCAACCCCAACTTCTTCAGTTTGGGCAGAAAAAGCTGCCCCGTGCCCCAGTCCCTTGGGCATCGCCCCCTTCCCCGGAGCACTGCCCGCCCCGGGAGGGGGGTAGGCCAGGTACAGATTGCAGATGGATTGTATTAAATCAAAAGTACTTTTAACCAAACAGAAGAATTCACTTTAAAGGTTTTTAACCTTTCTTAAGAGCCAATTTTTCCTTAAGCCCTGTGATAATAAAATACAATATAATTTATAGGGCGCTTTCCATGGGTACGCATTCCTCCTCTTTTTTTTTTTTTCCTTTTTTTTTTTTTTTTGGTACAGTCGGATCAAGCCTATCCAGCAACTGGGATGATAATCAAGAGAAAACAAAAAGCAACGGATCACAAAACCATTTAGTAATGTAACATTCCTCTTAAAAGAGGTTCAGACATACTTGGAAAGCCTCACTTACGTACTTTTAATAGAATTACAGAAGTGTGATGCACAGCTGGTAAAAGCTCAGTCAGCCACAGCGCAGCTAGTTTTTGAGTATTTAATTTTATATTTGAGTAATTCTCCAGATCAGGCTATAATCATGAATGTCATATAAAAAGATTTTTTTCATAAATTACATTATTTCACAGATGTGCAAATACTTCTGTGAAAAAAATTACATTGATCAGTTTTTAATACCCCCCTGTCTCACCCTTCAGTCAAAAGAAAAAATAGCTTTTTTCCCATCTTTGTCTTCAGAAAGGTGCAAGATTGTAAACATCTGAAGGAAATGAAAGGGGGTTGGCCAGTCCACCCCAAATTCTTTCCAGATTTTCATTCCTTTCACCAGCAGCCTTCTGTTCTTAGAGGAGAGGGAGGAACAGCAGAAGAAAGAGAGAGAAGATGTCTCTGTTTCTTATTAAAATTTAAAGCGAAAAGCAGTGCTGCCTTCTGCTAATTTCCAATCTGCTAATTCGGCCGGCGTTCAGCAGGGCGAGGCGGCGCCGAGAGGGAGCGGGGTTCGGCAGTGTCGGGCGCTTTTGCCCGATCAACCCTTGCGGGCGATTCCGATCCAGCTCGGAGGAGAGGGCAGCCAGGCACCCGTGCCCCCGGTCGGACCTGCCTTTGCTTTCGAAAGAAGAGCTTGCGCTAATTGGCCTTTTTTTTTTTTTTTTATAAAAATCAGAAATCGATAAAACTGTGGTTATTTTTCTAATAAAAAAGCGACACTTCCACCAGGAATAAACTTTGCCGCAGGGCCTGTGCTCTGCCCGGGCGGTGCTCGCGCGGCACCTCGTTGCCCCCACGCCGTCGAGGGTTGCCCGATGGCTGGCGTGGGCCGGGGCGGTGGCAGCCCCCTGGGCTGGGGGGGACACGCAGGTGCCTGGCGCCCGCGCTGCCGAGCCGCTCCAGCTCCCGAGCGCGTGGCTTTCTGCCTGGCCAAAGCGCTTAACTGAGGCGTAGGCGCTTCCGCAGAGCGCGCTCTTGCGCGTGCAATATCGGGTTGTACTGTACGGCGTCGTGAACGGGGAGGTTTGCCCTGCCGTTTGGTTCGGGGGTGGCAATTAAGATGAATGCCCGTTTCAAAGCGCTCTCATCCCATACACTATCCTGTTACGCTTTTAAGGGAAAGGAAGGCTAAAAATAACTATAAAAAGTAAAACAAGGTGCTATACCCTGGCTGTTTGGTCTTAAATCACAGTCGCCGGCTTGTTTTTCAGGAAATTTAAGTCCCAGATGCGCTTGGAGAAAGCAATCTAAACATCAGAGTTTATTTTCAATACGCAAGCGGTATAAAAATACGCAACCCCCGATGGCAGCGCTATGGAAACTACTCCACAAAAATGTGGAACGAAAGCTGTTACTGTACGTGTGGTTCATGTGTTGTAACAGCTGTGACAGCCCGGTGCGGCTCCGCACTTGTTCAATTACAGGAAAATTGTCAAAAGGAAACTTGATTTCAACGAGGTTCGCAATAATCTTCCGCGTTTACGCCAGTGGCAAGGACCGCCCTCCCGCCGGGTTCAGCCACGTTCGGCGGTGGCGTCGGCTCAGGCCACGGCCGCCTTTCTCCCCGCTCTCGCCAGATCCCAGAGCATTTTTCGGGGCTTGCGTTACAGTTATTCGCAGCTTGTTTTAGGTCCGTGTTCTTTTATATCCACTTAGCAACTTGCAGGGAATATTTCAGGAGCAGACCGTGCTCGGCGTCCGTCCTTTTTGGGGAGCGGGAGGAATGGGCGCGGTGGATTTCAAAGCCATTATGTATTTATGACAGATGGTTTTCAGTTTAGGCAAGAAAGCCCACATAGGCACCAGCGCAGCGACAACCGTGCCAGGAATTTGGCCACGTTATCATTAGGCTCTTTCTGTTAATCAAATGCAAGAAATACAGTAAATTTATTTTTTATGTGTGACCTGTGGAACAACTATGGCCAACAGATATTAAACATAATAGGTCTTAAAAGGAACAATTATATTTCCCGTTTACCTTTTCTGGTTTGTTGTAAGTTGTATCGATTCCCAAGGTTTTAAGAATACTAACGATTAAAATCATCCTAGCGCATAAATTTTAGTTATTTACTGGAGTTTGTAAGTATCATGCAATGACCTTTTTTCTGGCTTCATAAAGTCAGTGACTTAATATAATTTAGGGTCTGAGAGCGTAAGTTCCTTGATTCATTTATCATTTTATGCTGAAATTTGTTTAGTCTAGATCGGAGTCCTACTTCACTTTCCCTACTGGCCATCTACGCTTGGTACATTGGAAACTGGGAGACCTTTGGCTCTTTTCTTTTTCTCTTAAGTATGACCAAAAATAGTCGTTATAGACTCCTTCGTAACCCCCCCGACTGCTGACTGACCCTGACGGGAGCTCCGTGCGCCGCAGGGAAGCAGCGCAGGGCCTGTAGTGCTGGCTTCTCAGAGTTGCCGAGAGTGCTCCTATACAGCGCGCCTGGAGTTGGTGGTAGGTTTTGACCGTGTCCCAGGCAACTCCCTGATGAATGTCATTAAATATATAGTTTTAATAGCTTCAGAGGGAATTAAGTTCTGAATTGTTTTGTAAAGAATGTTTATAAATATAGGCAGATAGGTTATAGCTGAAAGCAGAAGGCTGTACGATAATTCAGTTTAAAAACCCTTCTGTAGTCCGTATGAGCGATTTCGGATGGGATCCGAGAATCTCCAAGCTGAAGCTCTCATCTTCTAAGGAATTTCAGTTACCTGGAAGAAAACGTTGCCTTAGAAATTATTGACGTAATAGTCCCCTCGGGAGCCCCATAGCAGTCAAAGTGAAATCCAACAATAAATCCAGGGGCCACCTGGATAACTACCACTAAAGGCTTTTTTCAGTGGAAAAAACCCTTTAAAAGCTTAATTCTTCCTAAATGTAAAGTTCGGTGATTGTGTTTCTGTATAACTTTCAGAGTTAGGTGTTTTACTTTACTCTGTTTAAACAACTTTTCAAAGCATCTTTGACAGGGAAAATAACCCCGTGTTTTCCTCGATGCCGTCACTAAACCCACCCCTACCTCACGAAGCTCTTCGGAACCGCGTCGACACGGGTTTTCCAGCATCGCTGACCTCGGCAGCGCAAATCAGTTTGTGCTGACTATCGGAACCGAACGGCACAAGGACAGATAAAGAGCTGTGCTTTGCATTTTTTACTTTGTTATCAATCAAACCTTGCTCACGTGCTAATCCTGCCCAGTGCCCTTGGCACGAAGACCCCCTCCCCAGGAGGGGCGTTTGTGCCTCGGCCTCTGCCAAAACCCGGGGCAGATTGGATGCAGCGACCGCATCCGAGCCTTGCTCCTCACGCAGAAATCCCGCTGAATTGAATTTTGAGCAGAAATGGGAGGTAGAATGTGCCTGAAGAAAATGAAAAGAGCAAAGCTGATAGAGTGAACAGCTGGTAGACTTTGGCACTGGGGGGCTGGTAGCAGATTCGACTGCTTGGAACTGCTGTTTTGCTTGCTTGCTGCTGTAAATCAGGATTAATTTCATTGAGCTCAGATGTACTGAAATGGGACAAACAAGATAGGAAGGGGATCCCAAAGTGGGGCATTTCTGGAGAGATTATTTAACAACACCTGTAGATAACAGAGAAGGAACCAGTTGGGGCTTGATGGAAGGTCATCGCCGGCTCAGCGCCAGTGCGGACGGGCACCGGGTGCCACCAGGCTCTGGGGCTCCTGTGAACGTCGGAGGTTCTGTGGTTGGACTGCTACTGCAGAGTTACAAAGCAGAGGGTTATGAAAAAGCAATGGCAAGCCCTGCTTTAACCCTAAGACCATTGACCTGATCGTTAGGGATTATTTACATACGCTTTTTGCCATTAAAAAACCCCAAAGACCTTCGGTGACCATCGCTGTCCCTAACGTATACAAGTAGCCCAGCAAAGCAGCTCAGCTTTGAAAGGCTGGTGTGGAAGTCGCAGAGAATTTCCATGTCCGCGTGACAAACTGAACAGTTTCCAGAGCGTTCCCCTGCTCCGCAGCTCATCCGTTATGGGAATGGGATGTGAAAACAGTTTCTTGTTTCTTTGAGATATCAGCGGACCCCACAAGATGCGGTACTTCAGAAGTGCTGGAGCTAGTTCATGTAGATTTATTCTGAATGAGTGAATATGTGTGGTCTGGCTCAAATATGGAACACCCCCCCCCCGTATTTTAAGGTGTGCATGTGTGGTGAAATAAAGGTGCTTGAATTACAGGGGTGGAACCAGGGCTGAGGTATCGGGAAGGCAGTGATGGGTCAGCCCAGGTTTGCTTTTTGTCTTTTTGTGCTTCAAGCGTATATGAAAACAATTCAAACCCATTATTTTATGCGTGCCGTTTGTTTCTGTCATTCCATGTTTCTCCTCACGTTTTTATCCTTCCCTTATTATCTCCCGCTGGAGGTGCACGTCAACGGAACGGGTGGCGCTGACGCTGGTTCCTCCAGAACCCCAAGTCATATTTTGTACTGTAGCAAAAAGGCACCATCTGGCTTTCAATGAAAAACATTAAGGAAGGAAGAAGAATCCCGCATACCGGTGGAAATTTTATGACAATTTAATTCGTTATCAAAATGTTTGAAAGGAAGAAGGGGACAAGAATCAAGTGTGTTCCTCTTCGTTGTCTTTTATTATTCGTTAACCGTGACTGTCCACCATGAT
Source organism: Gorsachius goisagi (assembly GCA_018403395.1). Taxonomy (NCBI): domain Eukaryota; kingdom Metazoa; phylum Chordata; class Aves; order Pelecaniformes; family Ardeidae; genus Gorsachius; species Gorsachius goisagi. The sequence continues at coordinate 1,505 of BOSO01014946.1, read as the reverse complement.
CTCTGCGTCCCGTGAAGAGGATTCTGTAGACGACATTAAAAAAAAGGGCACTTTTGTTTTTTCTTGAAATACATATAAAAATAGATTCCGTTTCAGTGCGTATTTACACACGGCCATTTTACAGGTGTCCTGGCGCGGTGGTTGGAACACAAACCTCTTCGCTGGCACGCAGGGTTTCGCCAGTGTCACGCGCAATACAGGTTTTTAAGTAGTTTTACAGGGGTGCAGTACTGGATTTTTTTCTGTAGGCTTTCACTTTTTAAACAGCCTCTATTTTTCATGAATAATGAAAGTATAATTTGTAGTTTTAAACAGCCCAAACCAGTGCTTTATACTGGTCTGTATCTTGAAATGAAGTTGGCGATACTGTTTGGTTTTGGTTTATTCTCCTTATCGTTCCCTTATCACCCAGAGCCTTTTTTGCAATTGCATTTATTTTGAAGTGGCATTGTTTTAGTTTTAGTGCAATTCTGTTGTTTAGCCAAGAGCTTTTTCGTGCCAGTATATAAAGAACCTGTTCCGATGCTCTCCCCAAAGCAGTCCAGCGCAGCAATGCCAGGAGGAGCCATCACTGATGTTAGGGGAGATGTTTTGTCTACAAAGTCCTGGGATGGAAATGTATCCTGATAGCAATCCCGTTTGCACTGAAAACGCGGGACTTGTTAAAATCCTGGCTCCGGTGAACTTAGCTATAGGCACAGACACGCATCCTCAGTATTGCCTGACCTTAAAGCATTTGGCTTTTGCCACCTCGCTAGTGTGGCCATCACAGGCCAGCAGGGCTCATCCAGGACAGTGAAGATTCCCAAATTTCCTGTTCCCGTCTTCGGGGATGGGAACAAGCAGGCACGGTTCCTTGTAAGGAGCAGTGAAAGTTTGGCATTGTGGATAGAGGTTGGAAATGTTTCAGAAGCCGTTTTTATTTATAGGCCACCACTGTTCTGTAAGTTAGTGTGTGTTTTTGAGGAGAAAGCTGGTCCGCTGCACAAGAAACATAATCCTTGGGTACGGGGTGCTCGGGGTACGATGGGGGCCACATTCCAAGTCGGGGATAACGCGCGGAATACTGTGTGGGATAACTAAAGCGTTTCCGTTCCATCTCCGGCTTGCTGCCTTCCACCTCCCCTGTCATGCAAAGCACAGCCTCTTGCAGCCGCCTGGCCCGCTTTTACCTGCTCGGCTGCGCTGGTGGCGGGGACCGTCAGCGCTGCAGGCACCGACGGAGCAGCCCAGGGAGCCCAGCTCCAGCCCAGCCTCAGCTACCTCCAGCCTAGCCTAAACCACCTCCATCCCCATGAGCCCAGTTCCAGCCCAACCTAGCCCAGCTCCAGCCCCAGTTCCACTTAGCCCAGCTCCATCCCAGCCTAGCCCAGCTCCAGCCCCATGAGCCCAGCTCCAGCCAACCTAGCCCAGCTCCAGCCCCATGAGCCCAGCTCCAGCCCAACTGAGCCCAGCTCCAGCCCAACTTAGCCCAGCTCCAGCTCCACCTAGCCCAGCTCCAGCCC
>BOSO01014945.1:43050-82233 GCA_018403395.1 Gorsachius goisagi | reverse complement strand
CGTGAGGGCGCCAGGGCTGTGGGGTGGTGGGTTTGGGGGTAGAGGGGGGGCGTGGGGCCCCATGGGGTGTGGGGATGGTGTAGGGTTGGGGCAAGGCCCTGGGCTCTGTCCCTATGCTGCAGGTAACCCCTGGTTGGGGATGGGCCCTGGGTGCACCCCAGGAGGGCAGGGTAGGGTGCAGAGCAGGGGGAGCCACAACACTCATTCCCTGCCCTCCCCCGCCCAGGTCTCCCTGCCCTCCTACCCCCCAGTGCCCTAGCTCCGAGGGTCAGGTCCCGGCAGCACCCACTGCTCCCGGGTGTGCCTTTGCAGTGGCCGTGCCCCATGGACGGGCCCCGACAGTGTTATTGTGTGGGACAGGACAGCTGGTGACCAAGTCTGTGGTGCCCCGGGACCACCACCCCACCCCACACAGGCCCCTGTGGCCCCCACTGCCTGTCACTGGCCCTGGCCTCGGGTGATGGGGAAGGGAAACCTCCTGAGAGCACTGAGGTGCGGGAATCGGGGGCTGGGGGCAGAGCGGGTGTCCGAGCAGTCCCTTTCCTGGGCAGGGGGGGTGTCAGCATCTGCCCAGCCCTGTGGGACACCTGAGGGAAGGGAGAGGCTCAGGGTGGGCTGTTCTCCCCATCAGGGCCGCCCTGCACCCATGCAGTGTCCCCGGGGGGAGCCCCTGGGGAGATGGGGTGAGCCCTGTGGCGGTGGGAAGGGCACTGACCCTAATGCCTGTCCCTTCCCAGTGGGACACACGTTGATCCAGGCTGATTTGTACCAGCGGGATGAGAGGCTGCAGCAGGAGGGCGGCCAGTTCATGTTTGATTTCGACGGGGACGAGATCTTCCATGTGGATCTGCAGAAGACAGAGACCGTGTGGCGCCTATCTGAGTTCGGGAACTTCGCTACCTTCGAGGCACAGGGAGCTCTGCAGAACATAGCTACAGACAAATCTAACTTGGAGATCATGATGAAAAGGTCCAACCACTCACAGGCAACCACCGGTAACAACCCGCCCATGGCACAGCCAGTGCCTTCACCCCTGGGGACCCTGCCAGGGCCGTCGCTCCCACACCCTGTGGCCCAGCCGGCAGCGAGGTGCACAGCGCCCTGCTCCCCTGGAGCACGTGGAGACCCAGGCACAGCCCCAAGCTGGGGTGCAGGGTCTCTCTGTGGAGCACAACAAGGCCAGGTCTATGGGGCAGGAAGCCTCAGCCCAGGCCCAGGCAATGGAGCCTGGCCAGCCCCAGACTGCACTAACCCCTTCTCCATCTCCCCCCAGTGCCACCTGAGGTGACGGTGTTCTCCGAGGACACCGTGGAGCTGGGGGACCCCAACATCCTGATCTGCTACGTGGACAAATTCTGGCCATCCGTCATCTCCATCACCTGGCTGAAGAACGGGCAGGAGGTGAAGGACGGGGTCCTTGAGAGCGTTTTCTACCCACGGGATGACAACAGCTTCCGCAAGTTCTCCTACCTGCCCTTCATCCCCACCCGGGGGGACTACTACGACTGCCGTGTGGAGCACTGGGGGCTGCCCACCACCCTCCTGAAGCACTGGGGTGAGGATGGGGGCCGGGCCAGGGCCTGGACACCCAGGTCCCCTCCCCTCACAGGCAGTGAGGGGGGCTCAGCACCCCGTCCTCACCCACCCTCACCCCTCCGCAGAGCCCCAGGTCCCCCTCCCTGCCTCTGAGAGCACCGAGACCCTGGTGTGCGCCCTGGGCCTGGCCGTGGGCATCATCGGCATCATTGTGGGCACCATCCTCATCATCGAGGCCATGAAGATGAACAGCGGCCAAAACCAGCGGGGCCTCTTGTGAGGGGGCAGAGCCCAGGGCTCCCTGCCTCCCCCCAGCTGGATCTTCTGCACCCTCAGCCTGCCCTCGCCCCAGCCTGGTGGGGGCTGCGCACCCCAGTGCCCCACATCCCTGCCCCACCTCCCATGCACCCCCATCTCCCCCACGCACCGCACGCAGGCACACTGGAGAGGGCTCCAGAGCCAGACCCAGCAGGGGCCCATCCCCACAGGGGGCTGGTCTGCTTCCTGTGACTGGGGCGAGCCAGGGTGGCACCTGGGGCTACTCCGGCTCCCCCACTGCCAGGGGAAATTGCTGCAGAGCCTGGGGGCCTGCACAGGTCCCAGTATCCAGCCCACACCAGCGCGATGGTGGGGCTGCCCTGCGCACAGCCCCTGGCCCCAGGGCCATCTCCAGCCAGGGATGCGGTGGCTCCTCGCAGCCCAGATGTGGGGTCTGCCCTGCAGACCCCTGAAGGGAAGGGAGGCATGCCCTGCCCCACAGCTCCCCCTCAGTGCACAGTCCTGCAACCTCTGCTCCCGCTCTGCTGCTTTGTCACCGCAATAAAGTGGGTTGGGGTTGATCCTGCCGTGTGACCCTCACTGTGAGTTCCTTCTCTGCACCGTGCTAGGAGGCAACTGCAGCTCTACAAGCCCCCTTGATGTCTGGGTGATCTATGGGCTGGTGGGTGGTGGGTGTGGGGCAGGGCTCCAGGGATCTAGCTCCAGCTCTTGGGCATAGGGAAGGGGACCCCAGGACTCCCGGATTCTCCCAGATGGTGTAGGTGGGATCTTAGCACCTCTAAAGAACAGTCCCATGGGGGAGGCGCCTATTTATGGCTCCTGGGCGGGGGGATTACAGAGCCCATTAGGACATAGCCACACTCATGGCAAAGCCTGGAAGGGGCTCCAGGTCAGCCCAACCCATCACAGACCCTGGCAGCGTCCCTGGGACATGTGGCTCCCCGGACAACCAGGTGTGGGCAGAGCCAACACCAGCTGCGGCCCAGATCCTGGGCAGGGGAGTCCTTGCTGGGTCCACCAGTGCCCAGGGAGGCCCCCAGGGGTGGCTGTGCTCCACAATGCCGGTGTTCACCCTATGGGTGTGAGGGCACATGGCAGACCCCCCCCTTTCAGGGCTAGTGGCCGAGGGACAACAGAGAGGGGGAACAGGCGAACTACAGGGGATGAGACTGGTTTGTCTGACAACCCTGCTCCTGCAGGGCATTGGTCCCTGTCGTGCACGCCCACACGCCTGTACCCTGGGCAGTGGAAGGGACCCCTGCAGCTGCTCCTGAGAGCCATGAGCTGGGGCAGGGGAGGAGCAAAGGTGGATCTTGCCCTCAGCCAGAGCAGTTCTCCCAGCAGCAGCTTTGCCTGGTAACTGGTGACACCGGCAGCCCTGCTCAGGAAGTCTCTGGCAGTGCCTGTCCTGGTTCCTCTTTCCTTCCCCATCACTGCCCGGATGCATGAGGTCTGCGCATGAGGCTTGTGCCCGTGGGGTAGGGGTGGCGGTGCGCTCCACAGGCTCTGCAGGGCCCGGCACAGCCTCCATGCAGAGGCTGGGCTGGAGGCCTCTGGCACTGGAGCTCCAGGTTGTGCCTGTGACAGGGTCCGCGTCCACAGGCCAGGGACGTGCTGAGCCCCACATGCACGAGCCTCTCATGCTCAAGGACTGAGATGGGGACACAAACCAGCAAAACTGCTGTTGCCATGGGGCTGTAGAGAAGAAGGCACTAAGGAAATCCCCAGGCAAGGAGCAAATCCCTCCCGGGAGCAGCGATGTAGACAAGGCAGCGTGGTGGCCTGGGGCCTGCTTCCCTCCTCACTGGGAGCGGAAGGGGAAGATGCGGCTGGAACAGAAAGCGGATGACGTGCGGTGGAGAGGATGTGAAACCTGGCTACCTTGCACATGGGTGGCACACTGGGGTCGCATGGGGATGCCAGAGGCATCGCTCTGAGTCCCCTGGTGGGAAGCGCTGAAAGGGGGCTCGGCTGTGGGTCAGTTCAGCATGGGGTCTGGTACGAAGCAGACCTCTCGCTCCGTGGCCTGAAAAAAAATACCTGGAGATAACCTGAATCTAGGGCAAAAAAATAAATAGCTGCAACAGCCAAGCCCCCACCCCTGGCATCACATGGTGGTGATCAGACAGGAGCTGCTGACCCTTCAGGGCAGGTCTGGGGCTGGCCCCCACTGTCCATGCGTATCCCCGCAACCCACGCACTGAGGGGGCTCAGCCCTGAGCTCAGCCCTGAGGAGCACCGGCACACCTTGGGGAGACATGGCCGGAGCAGAGGGGGTCACTGGGGACACAAGGGACGCAAGGCTTGTCCTCCCCTCTGGCAAAGGCACAACAAGCGCCCTCAACCTCAGGAGGACACTCATGGTCCTGACATGAGATGCTAGCAGGGAGGGAGAAAGGGAATTGGTTTGGAAAGCGGATACAGTCCCGCATGGGCTGCAGACAGCACCGGGGGCACAGGGCTGGCCGGAGGTGCCCAGGGGCTCCCGTCTCAGCCATGCAGCCCCAGAGCCCAACGGGGGCACGTCCTAAAAGATGGGTCCCAAAAACCACTGCTGCTCGCTGCCTCCAGGCTTGGACACGTGCAGGGGCTATAGCCAGCATGGAGCTTCTGCAGGGAGGAAAAGCTCCTGGCTGAGCCCCTGCTCCCACCCCACAGCTCCCAGAGGAACTTGGGTGCCCTGACCCAGAAATGCCGGGCCAAGGGCTTACCTCAGGTGCCCGCAGCAGACGCTGCCGGTCCCACACCCTGGGACCAGGACCTCAGCTGCCCGGAGTCTGCCGGAGACTAGTGATGCAGCCCAGTGCTGACTGCTGACTGGTTGGGCTGGGGTTACTGGAGGGCAAGGAGAGCAGGCAGGGCCCTTTCCCCGAAATGCTGGCAGGGACAGTGGCTTTGGTGGAAATCCCCTGTCTCTGTGGGTACGGAAGGTGGGGGCCAGTGGGGGCAAGCAGGCAGGATGGTCAGACAGAGCCTCTGCTGCTGGGCAGCTCTCACATCACCTCAAGGACGTCAAGCCCTGCAGCGTCAGGGGCCTGAGACTGGGAAGGGATTGCTCGTGCATCAAGATGAGCAGTCGCAGCACCGGCTTGCGCATGGGGGTCTCCCCTTTCATCAGGCAGTAGCCCACGGGGAGTCAGCTCCGCGGAGACCTGTGCCAACTCCACCCATCCCCTCCGGCTGTGCCAGAGCTGTCCGAACCCGTTACCAACCAGGTGGGAGCTGGTGCTCCCATCCCTTGTGCCGCAGATGTGCAGGCCCCACAGCTAAGGTGGTCCATGCTTGTGTCTCCCCTCCCGCCCCCACTCCAGGGACCCCTCCCTGCCTTCTTGAGACCTCAGTGCTGTCACGGGAAGGGTGCAAATGGTGCCAGGGGATTTCCAAAAGAAGGTTCCATCCTCCCCCAGGGCTGCCACATCACCAGTTACTAGGGGAAAAACTGTGAGGGAAGACCTGAGCCCAGACAGTGGCAGAGCCAAGCAAGCAGGAGAGTGCCCTCAGCCTCCCCACATATTCCTCCGGAGAGTGGCTTCCCAGCAGGCAGCACTGCACTGGAATGACACCCTCCCTCCCACAGGGATGGTGTGACAGTGCTCTGGAGCAGGAGCGAGACAAAAACATCTCCAGAAGACTCAAACACCCCTTTTTACTACTAGCAGAACAGCCACAGCTGCAGGAAGCAGGAGGGTGGCACATGAGAGCAGGGTCAGCAAAAGAAGAGCCATGTCTCCCCCCACCCTTGATCCACCCTGTGCCCCAGAGCTGGGTCTGGACTCCTGCCCCAGAGCAGAGCAGGACAAGAACCACGCTGAGGTGGGAGCTGCTCCCAACCTCACAGACCACTGCACATGAGAGCTGCAAGCAGTGGATTTAACCCACGCAGGGGAAACACCTTTCAGGGGTCCTGGCCCTGGGCCCCTCCCAAAGCTCACCCTGTGCCACTGACACCACGGTACCGGGGGCAGGAACATGATGCTGAGAAGAGGGGCAGGGTGGCAGCACTGCAGCCCTGGCATGTACCAGGACCGATCCAGGCCCTTTGGACTCAGCAGCACTTTGCCCTGACTGCAAGGGGCATGGAGCAGCACCTTCTCCTTCCCTGGGCTCTGCCCAGGGCAGTACCACCCCCACCCAAGGACAGGCCTGAGTCCACTCCAAAATGTAGCACTGGAGCAGTCTCTGGCAAATCGGTGTGTGGTGAACACAGGCAAGGCAGCATGGCAAGAGCCACAGGGTCCTGGTGGCTTCGATTTGCATCTACCCTCTGCCACAGCAACTAGCAGACCTCCCTTCGTTTCGAGGGAGCCTGACAGTACACGTGCCTCTTGAAAGCTCCCTGAAAACCTATTTCCACCCAGACCCACGGGAACCAAGGCCGCCTCCCTGTCATGCTGTCACCCTCCAGCCCAGCCTGTCCCTTGCATGCAAGGCTTTGTTCCTCACTTACAGTTTCTATGTGTTTGGTCCTTCCTGGGCCAGGACTTCCTAAGTTTCAACACAGAGACCCCCACTTGCCTCATTGAGCTGACCGTCAAGCGGCACAGAAAGGCAAACACCTTGAGACCACACCTGCCGAAGTGGAAGAGCTTTTTGTTAATACATGCATTGGAGATGCTGAGATCGCTCCAACAGCAGCCACATTCAGCATCTCCTTGCCTATGCCAACGCCAGCCAGCAACTTGCTTCTCACCCAGCAAAAGTCTGAAGGGAAACGATGGTGCCTCCAAGAGAGGCCGAACAGTCCAGGTGATGCCTGGAGGGACAGCGCTGTCTCCTTGGGTCTGTTTTTCACAATGCTCGAACGCCAGCCTGGCCAAGCGTCATCTTCCCTGCTTAGTTTTTAAGCACCTGTAACTGTGTTTGGGACGTGTGGCAGCTCAGGGTAGATCATAGAGTGGTTTAGGTTTGGAAGGGATCTTTAAAGCTCATCCAGTCCAATCCCCTGCCATGAGCAGGGATGTCTTCAACTTCATCAGGTTGCTCAGAGCCCATCCAACCCGACCTTGAATGTTTCCAGGGGTGGGGCATTACCACCTCTCTGGGCAAGCTGGTCCAGTGCTTCACCACCCTCAGCGTAAAAAATTTCATCCTTAGATCCAGTCTGACTCAGCCCTCTTTGAGTTTAAAACCATTTCCCCCTGTCCTAGCGCCACAAGATGAGCGAGGTGCCGACCCTCCCTCTGCGCCTCCTCCACCTGCGAGGCGAAGCATGGCTGCCCTGCCCCGCGCAGCCCTGCCTTCGTCCCCGTGTCCTCTCAGGCAGCGATGGCGTGGCCCCCAGCAGCGGCTACGACCACCACACTCCGCCAACCCAGCCACCGGCCCTCAAGCCCTGCCTGCCCAGCGCCCGCCTGCACTTTGGCTGTGGCCAGCCCTGGTCCCGGGCGGGTTTCACGGCTGCGAAAACGGTCGTTCGACCCTAAAAGCCTGTTGGGGTGGGACACATTTTTACCACAGAAGCCCCGCTGCTGCACGGGCGAGCACCAGCGGCTCCCCCGCCTCGCCCCTAGGGGGAAGGAACCGCCGCGGCTGGGCGTACGAATCGCCTCACCTCGGCCGGCGCCGCCCTCGCTCCGCCGGGAGCCGCGATCCGCTGCGGAGTGGGAGCGGCACAGGGACCGGCCCGGCGCCCCCAAGCGACCGCTGGGGACATTGACCCTCGCGCCGTGGCCGCTTCCCGCCCTTTTCTCCCCTCACGCCGCTGCCACTTCCCACCCTTTGGCCGCCTCTCGCCCCGCGTTCAGCCCAGCTGCAGGTGGTGGTGCAGGCTCCCTGCCAGCATTTTGGCCACTTTGCCGAAGGCGGGGAAGTTGAGGGTAGAGGCGTGCAGTGAAGTTGTGTGAGGGGAGGTAATGGGTCTCTGAGGAGAAGCGGGAAGCACCAGGGCATCTGAGGGGGCAAGGAGGGGGGTGTGCTTTGGGGGGGTGGCATCTTGGAAAACAGCCGGGGATGGCGGTAACACCACAGCGGTGGTGGGGGTTGGAGCGGAGGGTTTGCGGGACGCTGGCAGGTTGGTGATGATGACCAGTGGGTTTGGGCATGGTGGGAGCAGGGTCTCTGAGGGTAAACCAGAGCAGGGAGGGGGCCGTGGGGGTTTGGGAGGGCCATGGGGTGCAGCAGGGGGGAAAGGCACTGCGGTAGCCAGCCGCAACCAAGCACGGGCAGATCCGTGGACAAGAGCTGAGAGGAACAAGAGGCGCTGGTGCAAGGAAGGGGACAAGGCGAGTGCAGGGAGGGGTTGCAGGTGCCTTTCTCTGGGAAGAGCCATGTTCCCAGCCGTCCCAGCAGGCTGCTGGAAACTTGCTTGGTATTAAAGCAGCATTCAGTCACAGCAACGGTTGTCGAGTGGAGAAAACACCCCATTCACCTTAGCAAGCCCAGACCAGAAGGTTGCTCACCCTCCAGAGGGTTTGCTGCACCTTGTCCCCCTTCCCCTTGGGTGTAGGGTTACGTGGTCCACCATGGAGGGATTGCCCCCAGATCCCATTCCCATGCACAGAGAAGACCAGCAGCCTCCCCCTCAGCTCCTGCTTGAGCTGAAATCCCCACAGAACTGCAGTTTTAGAGGACTGAGAGTCTCCTCTGTTTTCCCCAACCTCTCTTTTTTTTTTTTTTTTTTTTTGTCATGGCTTTTCCTTTTAGATTGCAAGACTTCAGATAGGAGCTGTTGAGAAGCATTTTGTGGCCCAGACATTCTCCAGCCCCTTCTGAACTGAGCAGCCCATTCTGCAGGTGCATTTACTGATGGTGGATTTACGTGCTTGAGTGTTTATTCCCCACTTTCTCCCCAGGATGGGAACTCATCTCTGTATGGAAGAATTTCATGATGGAGGAAATCACGTAGGTAAGCTAAGGGAAAGTGAAAGAAAGGAAACAAACAAAAAAAAAATAACCAACCCCCCAAAAGCAGCAAAATTATAGATGATATATTACAATACAACTTAAAAAATTACTTACAAAACATGATACAGGCTGCCAGCTCAGCACCAGGGGGCACACCTCTGCTTTTTAAGAAAATTAAAAAGCAAAGACTGGTGCCCCTTTAAACTTCTTTTTATCAGACGGCACCAAGAAAAGAATTTTTTACTTTTTTTTTTTTAATTTTAGTTTTTCCTCCCCTCCCTCCTCCCCCAAGCACTGGGCTGGGTTCATCTCCATGCAGAAATTCACTTCTTGGGGGTTTTTTTGGGAAATCCAAAATGACGCCGCGGGGACCAGTATTGATGGTTGTATCCACTCCTTTAAATAATATAATTAATTTTAAAAAAATAAAAAAACACAGTAAAAAAACAACGTCATTCTTCCTCACTTCCTTCCACGAGCCAGAGATAGGCTTTGTCGGAGGCTTTTTAAATATGCCCATTGTGAGAGGGGTGATTTGTTGGAGGTAGGACTGAGGACAGGGCCTGGAACCCCTTTGAGCCAATGGGTGCAGTGGGGAAGAGAAGTAGCACCCTGATGGGACAGGGAAGCTTTTTTTTTTTCCAAATTAATAAGCCTTGATTAGCAGAGTAGAGAAGTCAAGCGACCGCTCCACTTGGATGAGTCTCACTGAACCAGACTACGGAGCCCGGGTAGGTTGGTGCATTGTCGGAGGTGGACAGTGACTGTTGCTGTGGGGTTGCGCACAGAGGAGGTAACGCTCCTGGGGACAGATGCGCCCCTGGGTCCGTTCCCTCCTGACCCCGAGAGACCGTCTTTGAAGGACGAGGGTTGCCGGGGTGCGAATCCGTGTGGTGAGAGAGGTATGAGAGCTCTCTTGGTGCTAATCCCAAACATGCGCTAGCGGTGCTTGACCAGCCCACCAGTGTCGTCCCGGGCTCGCTCGCCACATTAGGCTTTAAACCCTTCGGCTCTCCAGGCAGAGAGCAAACCTGAGTACTGTTCCCTCTGCTTGGCCGGGTGCACTCCTTGAGGGCTTCTGCCTGGGGCAGTGGGGCCGGGGCAGGGGGGAGCATGGAAAATAAGCCCTGGGAATTCTGGGAAAGAACACTGGGATTTGGAGGGAGATCTGGGAGGAAGGGAGCACTGCTGGGCACCGAGGGAGGTAGCCAGTAGATCTGTTAAAAATTTTCCTCTCTGTCTCTCTACATATTAAAATATAGATTTATTCTATGCGTTAAAGTCTCTTTGGCATCTCTCCAGACCCTGGCCCCCGTGGGGGTGGCAGCGGTGGCATGTCGGTCTCAGTGCGTGTGGGCAGGGCTGGCACCTCGGCTCCTCGCAGCAGCGGGTGGGTGAGGTGATGCGAGGGGGAGGCGGGTCCTGCTGCTTCGCCGCTTGGAGGCAGTGGGGGGATGCGAGGAGGCAAGGTTTGCCCCACTGGAGGCCAGGGTGTGGCAGGGAGGGTGACGGTTTGGTCCTAGCCGAGGAAACAGACTGGGCCCACCTTGAACCCAAACCTCTGGCCGGGCTCGCCGAAGTCCATGACACGTATGTCCAGCAGCGGGAGCTGCTCCAAGCGGGGCGTGGTCACCTCTAGCACCGTTTGGCTGGAGCCCTTGCGTGCCTGCAGAGGAGGGGAGGCAGGCGGACAGGTCAGGGGCTGGGGGGCACTGGGACCACCAGCCCAGGACAGGTTCACGCAGAGCAAACCCTTCTCTTTATCCAGCAGCCTCTGATGCTCCGGCATTACCCAGGTTCAACCCTGGAGTGACTCTGTCCAGCCACGCCTTCTCCCTGGACCATGGCATTTTGCTGGATCATCCCTCTCTGGGGCACCCAACACTCATGGCACCCCCAAAAGAAAGACCCTGCCTTCTCCCAGTTCTTCCATCTTGGTACCTTCTAGCGCTTCGTCTCCTCCTTACCCATTTGTACCTTCACCCACCCCTTTTTCTTCAACTTTCCCTCCCCATGACTCCTCCAGCCCCCGTGACTCCTCCAGCCCCACCTATCTTGCTTCCACTTACGTCCCTCTCCCCACTGCCCGCCCCTGCCTGCTTCCCCTGCCACGCTCACCGCACAGCCGTCTGTCACAGCTTTGATGTAGGGGCTGGTGTCATAGCTGAGCTCCTCCTCGTTTGCAGCCAGGAAGCGGAGGGCACGCTGGTGGTCCCCGGAGGTGGTGCTGTGCCAGGCCACCGAGCGGTGGCAGTGGTAGGTGAAGTTCTGGCGGACAGAGATGCTGAGGAGCCGTAGGAAGGTCAACTGCACCACGCCGAGGGGTTGGCTCTCCGAGTCCGTGTAGGAGAACTGAGGGAGCAGGAGAGAAGTTAATGGGGGCAGATGGCCGGAGGCATGTGAAGAGTAGGGCTGGAGAGGGTCTGCTGGGATCTGGACCCCCTGGAGGAGACAGCTGGGGGAGGGGAGGTGGCCAGAAGGGCTGACAGGTTCAAGGCCAGGCGGGGGACATTTTCTCCTTAGAGGAAGAGAGGCATCCAGCCGGTCCCGAGACAGTGCCAGTAAACGGCTGGCGATGCACTGATGGCATTGTAGGAGAGGGCAAGAGGTGCCAGGCGGGGTGCAGGCAGGGAGCTTGGGAAAGGCAGGGGACTGTGTTCTTGGATGAGGAGGCAGACTGCCCGCAGGGAACGTGTTCCCCTGGGCCTCACCCATTAAGCGCCCACAGGGGGCTCAGCCCGCCCCCTGCAAGCCAGCAGCATCCTTACCCTGCTGCCCTCCTGGAAGTGACTGAACCACTGCTGGGGCACCTCCTTCTCCCACGCTGACATCTTCACCTGGAAGAGGAGAGACAGGCGTGAGCGAGGCGGGGAGCACGCCACGCCACCCTCTTCTCGCGGCCAATCCCCACGCACCCTGCCTCCCGACGCTGCGCTGGGGCCCCACACACCAAGCTGCCCCCCACTTCGCTCACCTCCTGTACATCCTTGCTGGGAAAGACGCAGGTCTCCCCACCTGCTGTGAAGTTGCAGTAAACCTTGAAAGAGTCTCGGGCACAGCCCTGGTTGGGGTCAATCCAGTACTCGCCTGGGCAGGGAGGAGAGGGGTCAGCGCGCGGGGCGGTGCTGCCACACTCACCGCCATCCTTCCCCCACCCAATGCCAGCACGCCTCACCATCAGGCAGGCCCGGGTGGCTGAGCTGCAGGTCCTGGCAGGTGCGGGCAGGGTTGTCCCGGGTGCCCATCGGGCGCCACAGGCCCTCGATCTCCTGCTTGAGGGAGTTGAGGGAGCCGAAGATCTCCTCCATGCCGTCGGCGTAGTCACGAGACGCCTGGTCAGCGGCCTGTCTCTCACTGTCCTCGCCCTCCTCTTCATCCACCAGCTTGCTGGCGTCAATGGAGCGCTTGCTCTTCTTGGGCAGCTGGATTGGCAGGGGCTGGATGACTTCCCCAGGGGGGCCCTGTAGCAGCCACAGCACTGTCAGCACCCAAGGACAAGGGGCTGTGAAGCCTCCGCTCCCCAGGGCCCCAAACCACCCTGTGCTCAGGCTTTGAGATGAGACCCATCCCGCTGCGTCCATTCCCAGGTATCATTTAACCTACTGAGATTAGGGTGGACCTACACCCACGCCCCCTCCCACACCCCCCTGTGTCATCCCTTCCCCGGTGCCAACACTTGAGCCACTCACCGGGTGTCCAGGGGGTCCTGGGGGTCCACGTTCACCTTTGGGTCCTGCTTGGCCCTAGAGGAAAAAGACACCCACAGAGGTCAACCCTGGGCAGGACTGAAGGTGGTGGCAGGGCAGGGGCACCGGCTCGGCACTTACCATGGCTCCCTTGGCACCTTTGGGACCAGCTGGGCCCTGCAAAGCAAGACCAGGTCTGTCAGTGGTCAAGGCTGGCATGGTGGGGTGGGGGGACAGCACCCCCACAAACACAGGTAGGGAAACTGGGAGCCCAGGCGCAAGGACAAGAGAGGGGGAGCAAGCAACGGAGCTTGGAGAGAGAGCGGCAGGGGACCGGCAGCACGTGGGGGCACTCACGGGAAGTCCAGGGGGGCCAGCGGGGCCGATGGGTCCAGTAGCACCAGGGATTCCCTGCATGGTGGGAGGAGACCAGAAACCAGCATGAGGAAACCAGGACAGCCCCATTCCCACCTCCCCCAGCACCCCGCAGGGCTCCCCACTCCCAGAGTGCCCCCCCCCAGGCTGTCCCCTGCCCCCCACCTTTATGGTCCCCACCTGCATGGGTCACCCCCAGCCACAAGCCCATCCTTGCCACCCTCCCAGGCTCCCCCATTTCCCAGGTCCCACACTCACAGTTTCTCCTTTCTGCCCTGTGGAGCCCTGGGGGCCGGGAAGACCTCGGTCTCCCTTCTCCCCCTGCTCCCCTGGGGGCCCAATCAGGCCGATGAGACCAGGGTGGCCCTGGGGAGGGAGACACAAGCAGAGATCAGCATGGGGCCACGAAGGGGGACGTAGTGGGTGCCCGGCGGGGAACAGCACCCATAGGAACCAGCCCACCCAGTGCCGGCTGCCCAGTGGGGTTTAAGGGTCTTGGCCCCCAAGTGTGGGGCACGCCCCATGCCGGGGTGCCATGGTCCCCACTTTGTGTTGGGCACAGCGGTGACCCAGAGCACGCATCGCTCGCTGCCTCTCGCTCACCTTCTCTCCTTTGGCACCAGTGTCACCTTTGAGGCCGGGGAGACCCGGGGGACCCTGTGGAGTAATAGAGGCAGGCATGTGAGATGTGGGGAGCACAAAGTAGGGGACCCCCCCCGTCTCAGGGAGCCATGGCGAGGGGTGGGGGGGGCACACTCACCACTGGTCCTGGTGGCCCAGCCTGGCCTGTGGTGCCTGGTTTGCCTTGTTCTCCCTGCACAGGCGAGAGGACGAGGTGAGTCCCACCAGTCCGGAGTCGGTGCCACCAGTGGCAGCACACCCCCCCAGCAGCTCCCCGCAAACCACGGGGACACACATGTCACACGGTGACATGTCCCAGTCCCCTCCCGGGGTGATGGTCAGACCCCCACCCCTCCTCTGCCCCTGTGCCAGCAGACCCTGCTGCGCTTTCACCCCGGGCATCACCAGAACATTGGCACTTACCACCGAGCCGGGCAGACCTCTGAGACCATCGGGGCCCTGCTTCCCAGCAAGGCCCTGGGGACCCACGGGACCCGTCTTGCCGGGAGCACCCACTGCGCCTGATTCTCCCTGCAGGGACAGAGCAGCTGGGTGAGGCTGATCCCGTTCGTGGGAGCCTGGTGGCACTGCTGGGAGTCGCCCCGTGGGGCCCTACCAGACCCCAGCGTGGGGCAGGGGCAGTCACCGAATTGCTCACCTTGGCGCCCTTCTCGCCCTGACGCCCCTCGGGGCCAGGGGAGCCAGCTGGGCCCTGCGGAGAAGAAAAAGAGGGTGGTGAGAGGCGGGGACCGCCAGGTGGGCGGCGTGGGGGGTGTCAGAGCCAGAGCTGGGCACAGCCGGCGCTTACCCTCTTCCCCAGGGGACCGGGAGGACCGTTCTCACCCGTGGGACCCGGCGAGCCCTAAGGGAGAAGAGAAAGGAGTTGAGCAAGCTGGCTTTGTCCCAGGACCGGGAGGGAGAGGAGGGCAGGGAGGAGGATCCCGTGCTACATGAGGGGCACCCAGAGGGATGGGAGGATCCCAGGACCAGGGGGACCAGATCCTGTGCCCACACAAGGGCGGACAGGCTGGGCTCCCCGTTCCCTGATGTTGCCAAAGCAGTGGGGTCGATCCAGCCCCAAACCCTTGGAGGGGGGGCTTGGTGGAGACATCCCTGCCCAGAGCAACAGTGAGGAGGGGGATGTGTGCCGGAACAGGGTACTCACCGGCTCCCCGGGCTCGCCGTCCTCCCCACTCTCGCCCTTGGCGCCATCCTGGCCCTGTCAGGAAGGGAAAGCCTGGAGTCAGCACGAGGTCTTGTCCCCTCTCCAAACCCCCACCCCATTCCCGGGGAAGCCCCCTCCAGTGGTGGGAGAAGCCCGGAAGGGGCGGGATGCAACACTCACCCTGGGTCCCATTTCACCTGGGGGTCCGGGATCGCCTGGAAAGCCAACGGGACCCTGAAACAGAGAGAGAGCCGCTACCCTGAGGGGACCCTGGACCTCCCCCCCAGGGGTCCCAACGCCCTCCTGGGGCGACGCCACCCTTCCCCCTCCCCGTGTCCCCCACATCCTGGGGGGCACACAGCACTCACGGGGTTGCCCTTGGGCCCATCGTCGCCGGGGGGCCCTTTCCCTCCGGGTGGCCCGGCAGCACCAGCAGCTCCGGCTTCTCCCTTCTCCCCTCGCTCTCCTCGTGGGCCCTGTGGTGCAGGATGGGGTCAGCAGCCGGCGGGGTCAGCGGAGGGGATGGGGATGGATTGGGGGGGGCATCCTTGCTGCCACTCACCTTGACTCCTGGCTCCCCTTGGATTCCTGGGGCCCCTGATTCACCAGGATCCCCCTGAAACGGGAACAAAGAGAAGTTGCACCCCTGCCCCGTGCCCCCCCGGTCCCTCATCCCATAGACCCGCGACGGCCCCACAGCTTCATCCCACCCCTGCACCCCGCTAGCGCAGCGCCCGTCCCCCGCCCCAGGAAGCGAACCCCGAAATCCAGGGACGTACCTTCTCACCAGGCGGTCCCAGGTTCCCAACACCTCCAGGGGGTCCCTGGGGTCCCTGCGGTGGGGTGGGGGGAGAGCAGAGCCGGTCACCCCAGCACCCCACACGGGGAAGGACAGTGGGGGAATGGGGGGAAAGCGGAGGGGTCACTTACGTCAGCTCCAGAGGGTCCAGCTGGGCCCCGGGGGCCTGGGGGGCCGGGCGGGCCCTGGGGGTGGGGGAGAAAGCACAGAGTAAGGATGCTCCTGTGGTACCCCCACCCAGAGCAACGCGAGGCCGGGATGGGATGAGGTCACTTACCATGGGGCCCACATCACCCGTTTCTCCCTTCTCACCAGCTGGACCTGGCAAACCCTGGGGCGAAAGGGAAAGTTAACGAGGTGGGGGCACAGTGGGCATTTTGGGGAGGGGGAGATGTGGGGCATTGGCTGGTGTGGAGCAAACAAATATGTAAATGGGGGGGGGGGGGGCTTGGACACATCTGGATTGGGGGGGGTGCACCCCAGTTGGGCACCCAGACCCCCAGCCCCTCCACCACCCATTTTGAGGCCAGGTGTGGTGGCACCACCCCGGAGTGAGGGGGTGGCCGTGGGGTGCAGGGGCGAGGGGCCCCTGCTCACCTGGAGCCCGATGGGGCCGGGGGGGCCGTTGAAGCCCCGCGTCCCTTCATCGCCCTTGGCCCCGAAGTGTCCCTGGGGACCCCTGGCGCCTGGTTCCCCGTCGGCACCCTGCAAGGCGGGAAGAAGGTTCGGCCGCCGCTCGCCCCCGGGGACCAGACCCGAGGATGGGGACACATCCTCCCGTGCGGCCGTCCCCTCCTCGGTGCAGCCCCAGGGGCAGCACAGGACCCCCGCTCCCACGTTGTCACCCCAACCACACCGTTGCCCAGCATCCGGGATACTCACGGCGGCTCCAGGCTGCCCGACCGACCCGATGGGCCCGGGGGGACCAGGAGGACCCTGCGAGGGGGGTAAGGGGGTGGGTGAGGCTGGGACAGCCCTAGGGGACAGCAGGGACGAGGTCTGGGGCGCGGGGAGGCACTGGTCACACTCACATGCTCGCCCTTGTTGCCTTTGCTGCCCTTCTGTCCCGGCTCACCCACCTCACCCTGGGGGGGGGGGAGAAGGAGGGTGTTCAGCCCCAGCATGTCGGGGGGGGTTACAGGGCCACCGGGGCAGGGCAGGACCTCACCTTGTCACCATCCTCCCCAGGGCCACCAGGGGGGCCAGCTGGGCCAGGTAAACCCACGGGTCCCTGAACGCCATCCCGGCCAGCAGGACCCATGGGGCCCTTCTCACCCTAGAGGGATGGGAAAAGAGGGGGGCGGGTTGGGGGTTTGGGGGGGTGGGGGGTGAGGGGTGTCCACCCACTCGCACCCCTCCTGGACCCGCCACCTCTCTGTGCGGGATGCGAGCAAGACGCCCCCAAGCACTCACGGGAACGCCTTTCTCTCCGGCAGGACCCGGTGGTCCCTGTGGTCCCGGTCGTCCTGGGGGGCCAAGGGGACCACCTTGCCCCTGGCCACCTCTCTCCCCAGGGGAGCCCTGGGGGAAGATGGGGAAGGGGGGGGGGGCATCAGCCATGGGGCCACAACAAATGGGGCACCAGGGCTCATGGTAGCCCGGGGGGGGCACTCACTGCAGGTCCTGGGGGTCCCGCTGGTCCCTCGTTGCCCTTCAGCCCTGGGCCGCCCTGTGTGATGAGGACGGGTCAGTGCGATGCTGCTGGGGGGGGGGTGAGGGGGGGTCCCAGCAGAGCCAAGGAAGGGATTTACTCACCGGGGTGCCGGGCAGCCCCCGCTCGCCAGGGAACCCCCGCAATCCGGCAGGACCATCCTTCCCAGGGGAGCCAGCAGGGCCGGGGTCTCCCTAGGGCAAGAGGGGGTGAGTTTGGGGGGTGCGGGGGGTGTGTGGCCTCCATGCCCTGGTACCCCATCCCGCTCCCCTGGGGACCGGCACCATGCCACCCCGTCCCACCGCCCTCTCACCTTGGTGCCCTCCTTGCCAGAAGGTCCTGGTAGCCCTTGTTCTCCTGGGGGGCCAGGGGGGCCGGGGTGGCCCCTCTCCCCCATGGGGCCGGATTCGCCAGCAGCTCCCTGGCACAGTGCGGGGAGCAAGAGTCAGCACAGCCCCGGGGTGGCCAGGGGAATTGGGGACACCTCCCCACACCCACCTACGTAAGGCTGAGCTCACCTGAGGTCCCACCACACCGGGAGGGCCGGGGGGGCCAGTCTTGCCTTGGAAACCCTGGAGGAGAGAGGGAAAAGGGGTGGGGTGGGGGGGTCAGGAGCAGGGGGGACTTGCGAGCAAGGCTGGGGAGAGCGGCGTGTCCCTAAAGTGTGGGGGGGGGGAGATGGGGAGGTTGGGGACAAATGGCGGGGACAGGAGAGCGGCTGGAGCATGGGGGGCAGCATGGGGCGGGACACGGGTGCACTTACAACTTCTCCTCGCTGCCCGGGGTGCCCGGGGAGCCCATCCTTGCCGGGGGGGCCCTGTGGGGAGAGGAACAGGGGGTGAGCAGCGCTGGGGGGCACAGCTGGGGGGGTTGGGGGGGGGGGGCACCTCATTACTTACAGGGGGTCCTTTGGATCCTGGGAAGCCGTTGGGTCCCTGCGGTCCTGGCAGGCCCTGGGGGGGGGAGAGTGGGGTGGTTATGGTGGGTTGGGGACAGCGTTAATTAACACAGAGCTCGTTAGCAGAGCATCCCCAAACACACACACACACACACCCCACCCCCCCCACCCTGCCCCAGTGCGAGGGTTAGCACTGGTGAGGGTGGGCTGGGGGTCTTGGGTGGTGGTGAGCACTGGGGGGGTGGCACAGGGGTGGGGGGTGGGGATGGCACCAGGGTGCTCCAGCAAGCTGGGACACCCCAGCCCCACCCCCCAAATCCCAGCTGGGGCGCCCACTTACCCGTTCACCTAGGGGGCCGTGGGGGCCGTCGCTGCCAGACGTGCCCTAGGGGAGCAAGGGAGGGGAGAGGTTTTGGGTGCCCAGCGAGTGTGACTGCACATGGGCAAGGGTCGGGGTGAACACCCCCCCACCCACCCCCAAAACCCCACCCCCCCCACCCAAACTGACCTTCGCTCCTGACTTCCCAGTGGCTCCTCGTGGTCCCCGCTGGCCCCTGGGACCCTGCGGGAGGAGGGGGGGATGGATGGATGGTTCATCAGCCCCCCTGCCCCCAACCCAGAGACCCCCCTCACTCCAGGAGAGGGATGTGGGGAGGGGGGGGAGGGCACAGCCCCCCCCCAATTAACCCTACCCCATACTCACCGTGGGGCCGCGCTCGCCCCTGGGCCCCGATTTGCCGGACAGACCCTACAAGAGAGTGCTTCAGAGACGCGTTTGGGGCGGGGGGGGGAACAGGGAAGGGACCCCCCCCAACCTCCGCAGTGCTTGTGTCCCCCCCTCTGCATCGCATCTGGTCCCCGAGGAGGGGGCACGAGCCAGGGGTCACTCACCCGCGCGCCCTTCTCGCCGTTGCTGCCCGGGAATCCAGGGAAACCCTGCGATCCCTGGGGATGGAATTGGGGTGAGTGGTGCTGGAGGGGGGGGTGGGGGGGGTGGAAGGGAAGATGTGGGGCAGCCCCACGGCCGCTACGCTCACCTTGGGACCCTGACGCCCTGGATAGCCAGGCAAGCCTGGCACTCCCAGCTTCCCCTGTGGGAGAGAGAAGTGATGGGGGGCGGGGGGGGCATAGGGGGGTGCCCGTGGGGGTCTTCGCTGCCCCCCCCCCATGTCCCCGTCCCCTCACCCTGTCCCCTCACCTTCTCTCCAACCAGCCCAATGGGACCGGGGTCACCGGTGGGTCCTGTCCGCCCCTTGGGACCTTCGGGTCCGTCCTCACCCCGGGAGCCCGGCATGCCGACCTCTCCCTGAGGGTGATGCCGGGGAGGGGGGGACACAGAGGGACATCAGGGTGATCCGGCCAGGCCAGCAGCCCTGGGGGGACATCAGGGGGCCCCTCCGGCACCTACCCGGTCTCCTTTCACGCCCATGTCCCCCTTGAAGCCGGGGAAGCCTTCCTCGCCCTGCGGGAGAGGATGAGGATGGAGGCGCTGGGGTCAACGGGCAGGGGACGACGACAACGATGACGCCGCAGCCTGGCTGCGGGGTCGAGGGGGGGCATGGGGGACAGGCACCCACCTTCTCACCCTTGTGTCCTTTCAGCCCCCGGATGCCATCGACTCCCTGGGGAGAGGGGAGCGGGGTGACCCATGGTGCCATGGAGGGGACGTCGCGGCTCCCAATTCCTCCCCATTTGCCCCCCAAAAAAGCAGCATGGGCCAATACCCGCTCCCCCCCCAAAAAAAATTAATAACCAGACACTGACCTTCATACCACGCGGGCCTGGGTAGCCGATGGGGCCCTGGGGACCCGCGGGGCCCTGCGGAGACAGGGGGGGTTTGCACCCTGCACCAGGGGACAACCTCCCACCCACCCCCCCGCAGATGGGGGGGCCGGGGCTGCCCATTTCCCCCCCCATAGGGGGCAGCAGAGGGGCAGAGCCGGGGAGGGGGACGTGTCTGGCCCCTTGGGGCTTTACCTGGTTGCCCTTAGTGCCGGGGGGTCCCTCCTTCCCGGGATGGCCCTGGGGATGATGAGGATGAAGGGGAGACCTTGAGACGGGGCACGCGGACACGTGGTCCCATCCACGCTTCCCCCTCTCCCCCCAAATCATGTCACACCCCCCCGCAGACCCACAACCAGCCTCCTCTGTGGCGGACAGTGGGGGGACATGGGGGCAGATGGAGCTGGCATGTGGCTGGAGCATCCTTTGGATGCTGGATGCATCCCTGTCCCAGGGACCGGGGAGGGGGGTGGGGGTGGGGGGCATGGACAGGGGACAGTGCCCGGGGGGGGGTGACACTGCCCGGGGGTGGCGGGGGTACTCACAGGTGGGCCGTCGGAGCCGGGCATGCCGGGCAAGCCGGGTTTCCCTTGGGGACCCTGCAAGAGAGGGGAGATGGGGTAAGAGCTGGCAGCGAGGGCGAGAGGCAGTGTCGTGTCTATCATCATCATTGTCCCCTCCAACTCCCCGTGCACCCCGCCGGATTTGGGACCCAGCACCCACCTTCTCTCCAGGAGGTCCCGTGGCACCTTGTGGTCCCGGGAGACCCTAAAATACAGAGATGGGGGGGAGGGGGAGGGGGTTACCTCCCTGTGTCCCCCTGCTCCCAGCAATGGCGCCCCCCCCCTTGCTCCAAGGGGGGGTCCAGCTCCCACCCGAAATGGGGGTGCTCACCTGGGTTCCTGGGGTCCCCTGTTGGCCAGGGGGTCCGGGCTCCCCTTGTGGCCCCTGCGACGGTCAGAGAGGGGTCAACACCCGAGGGGGCAGTGCGTGTCCCCAGAGGGGGTGTCACGGGGCGAGGGAACGGACACCCCCACGGAGAGACAGTGCTGGGGGCACTGCTGCAGGGAAGCTCGCAGCCCTCAGGCAGGACGGACCCTCCCCGCCCCCCCCCCACTCACCAAGTTCCCCTTGGGACCGACGGGGCCGTCCATGCCACGCACACCCTGCGGAAGAGATGGGTGCTGAGCTGGGGAGGGGGGCGGGGGGGAGTTTGGGAGGGGATGGGGGTGGGGGTCTCACCACGGCACTTACCGGGGGGCCGGGGATTCCTGGAGGCCCTTTGGGGCCGAGCAGCCCCCGGGGTCCCTGCAAGGGCAGACGGGGTGTTAAGGGCGCACCCAGGGTGGGGGGGGCGTGTCTTTGCTCCCCCCTGCCTCAGCACCACAACGCCAGTGGGACGTGGCAGGGGCTGTGGCCCCGCTTCATCGTGCCCCCCTCCCCAACCTGTGCAAGACCCCTGCCTGTGGGCACCAGACTCCCCCCCCATTACCGCTTCTCCGGGGAGTCCTCGGGGTCCCACTTCTCCGTCATCACCCTGTGGGGGGACACCAGGGAGGGTGAGTGGGGATGGGGGCGGGGTGTTCAGGTTGTGTGTCCCCCCCCTTGGTCTTCCCCACACCCGGCTCATCCGGAGCCACTCACCCTCTCGCCATCCTCGCCGGGGGGTCCCGGCATCCCCTGCGAGCCGGTGTCACCCTACGGGGGTGGGGGGGCAAAAGCCTGGGTCAGGCGACGGGTACGGCCATGCCAGGGGGTGCGAGGGGGGGGGTGGGGGGGGTGGTTTGGCGTGGTGTGGGGCACAGCAGGTAAAGGGGGTGTTGAGCAACGCCGGGGCGGCGTGAATGGCTCAGTGTGCGCCAGCCACCGGCCGTGAATGGGGGCTCTGTGCCGGCCGGGGGGTGGGAAGGCGGCGGCGATGGCAGGCGCCCGTGTTTGCTTTTAGGCCGCGGTTGACGGGTGCAGCCCTTGGCGGGGTCCCGGGGAAGAAGGAAAGGCCGGGGGGGGGGGGGTTGTCCCCAAGCCAGGCACGCCCAGGGGTGGAGGCAGCGGGGTGCGCAGGCAGGAGCGGGGGGGGGGGGGGGGGTGGTGCTCTGAGGGTGTCACCGGGTGTGTCCCCCCCCCGCCACCCACCCATGACGGCGGTGACTCACCCGGTGGCCTTTGTCACCCGGCAGCCCCGGCAGCCCATCGAAGCCACGGTCACCCTGGGGGACGGATGGACGGACGGAAAACACAGAGGTGTCACCCAGGTGCCACCACGGACACCCCCTTGGAGAGGGGGGGGACATCCAGGATGCCCCCCGGGATCAGGCCCGCAGAGGGACCCCACCCGATGCGGTGCGGGTCCGGTGCTGCACCACCCCCCCCCCCCCCCCCAAATCTCTCCTCACCCCAAGGTGTCACCTTGTTCAACCCAGGATCCGCACTCCCATCCCGGCTCTGATCCCATGGGATCCCCCGAATCCCGCGGGATCACCGCATCCCTGCCGTGGGACCGGCATGGGGTGGGGGGGGTCCCTGGCAGAGCCAGGGTGGGCACTCAAGGGTGCTCCAGGTCCTGGTGGTGGGATTTTGGGGCAGGGGGTGTGTGTGGATCTGAGGGGACCCCACCGCTGGCTGGGGAGCATTCCAGCTGTTACCTTAACGCCGGGATCACCGGGCATCCCCCGTGCGCCGTCAGCCCCCGGTCGGCCCTGCCGGACACAGAGGGGTTGAGGGGGGGTGGGGGGTCCAGATTCCCCACCCCCCCATCCCCTCCCAGCCCCCCCAGCTCACCCTCCGGCCAGGCTTTCCTGGGGGTCCGGTCAGGCCCTGAGGACCTCGGGGACCCTGCAGAGAGGGGGGGCAGGGTGTTAACAAGGTCTCAGCTAATGAGGTTCACAAAGAGGCATTGCGGGGGGGGGGGGCCTTGGGGTCTTCCCCTCCTCCCCCCCATCCTTGGGGCTCACCTGGGGGCCGAAGTCTCCAGACTCCCCCTTCATGCCGGCGCTGCCAGGCTGCCCCTGTGAGAAAGAAGGGGGGGGAAATCATGGGGGTGCTGCCTCCCCCCACCCCCCCGACACTCCCAACCCCCCCTATCCCACAGCCCTCGCCCCCTCCCCAACCCCACATCGTGCTCCCCCACCCCAAACCCCACAGAGACGCCGATACCCACCATGGGTCCAGGGCGGCCAGTGTACCCCATGGGTCCGGGGGGACCCCGCAGGGCCAGCTGGGGGGGGGAAGAAGAGGGGGGGGTTATTCCTCACTAAGGGGGGGTACGGGGGCAAAAATGGGGGGCACCAAGTGCAGGATGGCACCCCTGTGTCCAGCACTCATGGGGTGCAAGCAGCTTTGGGGACCCCATTGGAGGGTATTGGGGAGGGGGGGTGTCTCATGGGGGGTCACCCCCCCCCAAAATGCTGACACACACACCCCCAACTCACCCGGGCTTGCTGCAGGATGGCCTGAGCCTGCGCCTCCTGCGCTGCCACCGCTGGACCCTTGTCACCGCCACCGCTTCCGAAGCGGAACTGGGACGGGGAGAGGATGGGAATGGGATGGGTGCCCCCCCCCAAAAACTGTGGGGGGGCACACACACACCTTTGGGGGGGGGAGCCACCCCATCACCCCTCCACCCCACTCACCGGCAGCATCATGGAGGTACCGGGGGGTCCGGGGGTCCCATCAGAGCCGGGGAGGCCAGCGCGGCCAGGGAGGCCCTGTTGGGGACAGGCGGGGGGGGTCAATGGTACAAGGAGGGGGGCCACAACACCATGATGGAGGTTTTTGGAGCCTCCCCCCCCGAGGCTGTACTCACCCTCTCGCCAGGCTCTCCTGGGGCTCCCGGGGGTCCCTGCGTCCCTGGGGGTCCCGACATGCCCTGGGGGGGGGAGAGGAGAGAAATGGGGTGATGGTGGAACCAGGGGTGACAAGGGGGGGGCTACACTCCCCCCATGCCATCACCCAAGGTGGGGGGGGGTCTTACCGCAGGCCCCTCGGGACCAGGGGGACCCTCCACCAACATGCCCTGCAGGGGGAAATCAGGGGGTGTTGTGGGGTGGGGCAGTGTCCGGCCCCAGGGTGACATCACCACCTGGGCGGGGGGACACAGGAGGCCCCACAAAATGGGGGGGAGGGTCCGGGGGGGGCACGCACGTACCGGTTCAAGAACGGCGGGCTCGCCCTTCTCACCCTTGTAGCCCCTGACACCACGCACAGCCTGGGGGTGGCAGACATGTAACCCCCCCAAGAGGGACCCATCAGTGCAGGGCACCCCGGGGACACCCGTGTGTCCCTCCCCCACTGCCATCCCACAGCCAACCCCGCCATGGGGGTTTCTGTGCCCCCCCACCCCCCCAGCCCCATTAATGCAGCCTTAATTAGGGCTGAGCTGATGGGATGGGGTTAAACCCCCCCCAAAATACACCCAGACCCCCCCCCCCCAAAGGGGGGGTCAGGAGGGGGGATTTAGGAACTGGAGGGGGGGTGTGTGTTTGGAGCCCCAGTTCAAATCCCAGCCCCCCCTCCCCGAGATGGCAGCGGGGGAGGGGATTGGGAATACCTCGTCCCGCAGCGGTAATCAATGCCAGCGCCGCCATTAATTTGGGGAGGAGGAAGCAGACAGCGGGGGTGGGGGGGAGCAAAGCACACAGTGGGGAAAAAAGGGGGGGGGGGGGCGTGATGATGTCACGTGCAGCCCAAGTGACATCACACCCTCGAAGCAAGGGTGAGGACATGCAAAATTTGGGGGGACACACACACAACACAGATGGGGCCGTGCAGAGCCAACACCAGGGGTGGGGGGACAAGACGGATGGATGGACAGACGTGGAGACAGGACGGACGGACGTGGAGACGGGACAGATGGACACTCAGGACTTCCCCCCCCCCCCCCCCCCAAACTTACACCCAGCTCCTCGGGGTGCTCTGTATAGACGTACTCATACGCCTGGACGGGACCCACATCCTCCTCCTCCTCCTCCTGTCGCCCCGACGGCGGGGTGACGGGCACCCCAAGGAGAGATGGTGTTAAGGGGCGCACAGCGGGATGGGGGGGGTAATCCCCCCATCTGCCCCCCCCTGCTTCTCCTTGGGCACTCCCACCCCGTCCTGCAGCGGGGAGGGGACCCTGGGGTTGGGGAGGGGACCCTGGAGTCGGGGGTGGGTGGGTGGGTGCCCCCACCCCGGGCGTTACCTGCATCGGCCCCGTCTCCTCCCAGGAGGCACCGTCGGGGGCTTGGGGGGGCCCCAGGGCGTAATCCGGGTATGCAGTGACCCCCCAGGATTCCTCTGTGGGGAGCAGCCCCCCAACCTGGCGAAGGGGTGGGGGTGGGGGGAGAGGTCATGGGGGGAGTGGGCGAGATGGACAGACAGAAGGACAAGCGAAGCGATGGATGATGGCAACACACAGTCAGCGGCGGAGGGAGTCCCCCCAAAGAATGCACCCGCATTGTTTTGGGGGGACAAAGCGATCGCGGGGAAGGACAGACCCCGGGGGAGGTGTTGAAATTTGGGGGGGGCGGGAGGAGGAAAGAAAAATAAAGACGGGGGGTGTCTCGCTGGAAAGGGCCTCCCCCATCTTTCCAGCACTCCCCCTACTTTATTTGCGGCACCGGGACGTCGCCGAACAGCCCCATGGCGGGATGGACGGACGGGCTCGGGCTCGTTCTCTACCTGCTGGTAGCTGTTGCCTTGGCTCCTTGCCCCGTTCCAGGGGGGGGGACTCAGCCCCATCTCGCTGTTTTCAGGGCCCCCCTCATTCCTGGGGAGTTTCCCCTTCCCGAGGGATTTCCCGTAGGCCGGTGCCGTGTTCATCATCCGCTGTTTTTTCAGGGTGCTGGCCCTGGGGGGACCCTTGGGGTTGGGGCCAGGGGGGCTCTAACTCCCAGCGTGGCGAGGAAGAGGACGGCGGTGGCGATGAAGAGGCGGCGGCAGCGACGCGCACGCACATGCACAAACCCACCGGGGGGGGGGGGGGGGCAGGAATTTGGGGCGGGGGGGGAGACAAAACACAAAGCACCCAGCGTGAGGTCCCCAGGGACAGCGTGAGCTGGGGGGGGGCACCCCAGGTCCCCCCCTGGATACAGCATCCCCCACCCCAAATTCCCCATTAGCCTTCCATGCTCCTGTTTTGGGGGCGGCGGCTGCAACGCAGCTGGACGGACAGACAGGCAGATGGACGGACAGACAGATGGACAGATGGGCCCCTGCCCGCTGTTACCTTTTCGGGGACCACCCCTGGGAGGGGCCCATCCTCGCTATTAGTGTAGTAGTAGGGGTACTCGTAGTACTCCACAGCCTCCTCAGAGTACTTGGGGGGGGATGGGGGGGGACACGACACAACGATGTGGGGGGGGGGGGGGTGAGAAGAAGCAAACGTCACTGAAACGCAGCCACCGGGGCGGGGGGGGATGACACCACCGGGGATGTGTGTCCATCCCCCCCACCCCACCCCAGGGTAAACCCAACCTGGAGCAACCCCCCAACAAGGGGGAAGGGTGTGTCCCCCCACGAATATCAGCGCCCGCTGCCCCCCATCCCGCGCCCCCCCCCACCTCTTGCCGCTGCTGGGGGGGTTCCTGGGCCTGGGGGCTGCCGTCCGCCGCGGCAGCGCAGCCGGGACCGTAGAGCTCGCAGTAGTCAAACGCCGCTTGCGGGTCGGCGGCGATGAGCAGCTGCTGGATGTCACCCTGTGGGGGGGGACACGGCATGGGGGGGGGGCAGTGAGATGGGGTGACACCCCTAAACCCCCCCACACCCCCTCCTCAAAACCCCACCCCACCTGGAAAACCTCCTCGTCGAGGATGCGGGTGCCGAACACGGTGATGCCGCGGGTGTCGAGGAGGGGCCGGGCGCTGCGGGGAAGGGGCTGCGTCTCCCGCTGCCCGCAATCCACCAGTAGCGTCACCGAGCGCCGGCTGACACTCAGGGCCACCCGGTGCCACCTGCGGGGAGACGGGGAGCTGGGTACGGCGTCCTTGGGAGCGTCGGGGGGTGCCGCTCAGCGGGTACGGCACCATCAGCATCAGGGGGTGCTGCCTCGGTGGGTACGGCGCCATCGGGGGTGCCGGCTCGACGGGTACTGGCCCATCGGCATCAAGCGGTGCCGCTCGGCAGGTACCAGCCTGTTGGCATTGGAAAGTGCCAGCTCGGGGGTTACGGCGCCACTGGGGGTGCCGCTCGGCGGGTACGGCACTGTCGGCATCAGAAGGTGCCGGCTCGGGGGGTACAGGCCCGTCGGGGCATCGGGGCTGCCACCTCGGTGGGTACCAGCCCATCGGCATTGGAAGGTGCCGGCTGGGAGGGTATGGACCCATTGGGATGTTGGAGGGTGCTGGCTCGGTGGGTACCCACTTGCCGTCAGCCAAATCGATGCCCCGGAAAATGGGATAATCCTCTGGAGCCGGGCGACCGTGCTGGTCCTCGTAGAGGAAGACTGGAGAGAGGCCGAGCTCCACGCCCAGCTGCTGGACGCCGTCCTGGTTGTAGATGGAGAGGAGGAACGCCTGGATGCCGGGTTTGGCTTTCACCAAGGCCATGATGGAGAAATCCTCCGGGAATTTACCTGGGGGAGAAGGCAAGAGGTGGGGGTGAGAGAGCAATTTGGGTCCTTGGGTTCCCTCCCCGCCCCCATCACCAGTTTCCCCCCCATACCAGTGAAGAGCTGCCGGGTGGGCGCGCTGAGCTGCGCCTGCCGCGTGATCCGGTAGGCGACGTCGGAGCCGGCACCGCGTTGGGAGCAGAAACCCGGCACCTTCTTGACGCCTTCGGGCAGGGCATGGAGCTGGAGGATCCTCAGCACGTCCATGGGCTCTCCTAGGGATGGGAGGGGATGCGTTAGGGTGCAGGGGGGCCCCTTGGGGGGATCCACCACTGCCCGCCGGCCTCCCAGCACCACTGCCAGCACTGGGAGCGGCGCTGCGTGTGCTGTTGGGCGCCATGGGGCACTGTAAGGTGCCATGGGGTGCCATAGGATGCTATGGGGTGCCATAGGGTGCCATGGGGTGCCACGGGGTGCTGTGGGGCCCCATGGGATGCCCTGGGACACTGCAGGGTGCCACGGGGTGCCATGGGCACTGCAGTGTGCCATAAGATGCTATGGGGTGCTACTGGGTGCCATGGGGCCCTATGGGATGCCATGGGACACCGCAGGGGTCCATAGGGTGCCATGGGGTGCCCTGGGCACTGCAGGGTGCCAGAGGGTGCCATAGGATGCTATGGGGTGCCATAGGGTGTTGTGGAGCCCCATGGGATGCCCTGGGACACTGCAGGGTTCCATAGGGTGCCATGGGGTGCCCCGGGTGCTGCAGGGTGCCATGGGGTGCCATAGGGTACCATAGGGTGCCACAGGGTGCCCCAAGCACTGCAAAGTGCCATAGGGTGCTATGGGATCCCCTGGGCACCACAGGGTGCCATGGGGTGCTGTGGGGCACCATGGGCTGCCCCAGGTACTGCAGGGTGCTATGGGGGGCCATGGGGAGTCCCCAGACATGGCTGGGAGCCATAGGGTGCCATGGGGTGCCATGGGCTGCCCTGAGCATTACGGGGTGCTGTGGGGAGCTGTGGGGCGCCATGGGGTGCCGTGGGGCACCGCAGCTGTGCCCGTCCCGCCCCGTCCTGTCGCTATCCGAATTCCGATCTCCCTCCTGGGATGCCCATGAAGGGCGGCTTTGTTCAGGCGCCGGCGGCACTGGGCTCGGCAGCTGGGGCCGGGGGGGGCTCTCACCGCCACCAGTGTCCCAGCCCTCCCCACCCCCCCCCCACTGGACCCCCAAACCCTGCCCCCCCCACCCCCCCCATCCCTGCCTGGCCCAGTTTCCCCATCACAGCCCCAGCATCTGCAGAACCCATCAAGGGGCAGCAGCCAAGCACCGGGGCTGGGGGGCGGGGGGGAGGACGGAGGACAGAAGGATGCAGGGCTGCCACACCAGTGCAGCCCAGTGAAGCTATCCAGGACAACCCCAGTGAGCACCAGTGCTCCCCCCCTCCCCCTAAAAAACCCTTCATCCCCCATGGGGCACGTGGTGATGGGGTCCACGCCACGTCCGTCCGTCTTCCTCCCATCCCCCTCCACCTCCCCCCCCCGCCAACCAGCTCGGCCTGCGTTTCTCATCAAACCCCATCACCGTGGCACAGGGCTCGTGTCCCCCCCATCCCCACCCCCACCCCCCGCTGCCTTCGGCGCTTGGCTGGGGTGGTTGGGCCACACTGGGGCACTACAGTGGGGAAGCTTGCAGCGCCATGTTACCCCCCCCAAAAAAAACCACACCCCACCTGGTGCCCCCCATTCCCCAGCCTGGCCACGAGGGATGCTCCAGGCAGGAAGGGGGGGACCCGCCGACGCCAGGTCCCCTCCTCTTCCTCGCCGCCCGCAGTGCTGGCCCCCTCCCAGCCTCGCCGGCACAGAGGCACCTTTCTTCTGCTGGCCATGGCGGGTGAGAGGAAAAGCCATTACGGGCACATAACTCAACCCCCAGGGGGCCAGCGGGGGCGGAATGGGGCCCCCCCCTTCACCCGTCCCACGTACCCCCATGGCCCCCGGCCAGTGGCATCGGGGCTGTCGTCCCCAGCCCCCACCGTGGGGCTGCACCTTCTCCCCAAAGATGGAGTCCCGGCCCCCCCGGGGTTGGGTGCTGACACCTCCTGGGGGGGCTTGGACCCCAGGGTCGTCCCCCCCCTGCCACGTCCTCCCCAAATTTTGGGGGCCTTCCCCTGAGCCCCCTGGGTGCTCCTGGGTCCTCCCCCGAGACCCCCAGGTCCGTCCCAGATGCCATAGTCCTCCCCAGAGGCCCCCCAGGTCCTCCCTGGAGACCCCCCGGTGCTCCCCTGAGTCCTCCCCAAACTTCTGGGTCCCCCCCAAGTGCCCCCCAAATTTCTGGGTCCTCCCCAGGGACCCCCTGCCGGGGTGCTCCCCAAATTTCTGGATCCTTCAACTCTCAGCCTCTCCCCACAGCCCCCCCAAGGGTCTGGGGCCTCCCTGGAGACACCTGGGTGCCCCCCAAAAATTCCAACCCCCAGGTGGTCCCCAAATTCCTGGGTCCTCCCCCAGAGACCCCTCCAGGTGCTCCCCAAAACCCTGGGTGCTCACCCAACCCCCCCAGGTGCTCCCCAAATTCCTGGGTGCTCTCCCAACCCCTCCCGAGGTGCTCCCCAAATTCCTGGGTGCTCCCCCAACCCCCCCCCAGGTGCTCCCCAAAACTCTGGGTGCTCCCCCAAACCCCCCCCCGTGGTGCTCTCCAAATTCCTGGGTGCTCCCCCAAAACCCCAAGACCCCTGGGTCGTGTACCTCCCCGTTGGGGCCAGGCGGTGTCAGGGGGCTCGGCTGCGGGGGTTGGGGGGATATGGGGTCCTGGGGGGGGGGGGGGGGAATGGGGGGATTTGGGGGGGAAGGTGTTGGGAGGGGAGACAGCAGCCGGCAGCCACCTCCGACTGATCCCAGCCCAAGGAATTTCCAGCGGCTGCTGCCAGGCTGGGAATGAGCAGAAAAAAAGCCGGAATCTGGCTGGGCCCGCGGCATCAGCTGGCAAAGCCATCGGCGGGGGGGGACAAAAGGGGGGATGGGGGGGGGGCACAAGGTGGGGGTCCCCCCACTGTGGCAGGGCTGGGGGGGGGGGAGGAGGCCGAGGCACAGACAACATCCCTGTCACCCTGAGGGGGTGTCCGGGGAGGTGGGGGGAAGGGAGGGGGGATGCGCCCCCCTGGGGACCCCACGGCCCCTCGGGGACGACCGGCACTGCTGTCACTGTGTGTCCCCCCCTTCACCCTGGGCTATAAATAGCCCCGGAGCCGCCTGTGGTGGCCACAGGGCTAAAAATAACCCGGGTGGGACTGTGGTGGCTGGGGTGTGCCGGGGCCATCCCAGTATACCCAGTTACACCCAGTACACCCAGCTACAGTGGCCCAGCAGCTCCGGTGCTGCGTCCCCCCCTAGTCCCAGTTCCGTCAGACTGCCCAGACACAGACCCCAGTAGCCCCCAGTTCCAGCCTCACGGTATCTCCCAGTATCACCCCATTACAGCCTCCACACAGTTCCCAGTTCCAGCATCCCCACTGCTCCCAGTCACCAATTCCCAGCAAATCCCAGTACCCATGCAGTCTGTGTCTCCCAGTTGCCCCAGTTACCGCTTCCCTGTATCTCCCAGTTACACTCCTACAGTAGCTCCCAGTAGCTCCCACTTAAAACACAGTTCCAGTTCCCACCTCCCAGGACCTTCCAGTTCTCACAGTTACAGCTCCCAGGTATCGTTCCCGCTGCACCTCCCAGTTACCAGCATTGGGATCCCCCAGTGCTCCCAGTATCAGCTCTGCAGTGCCTCCCAGTCATCCCCTGGTGCTCTGGTGCTGCATCTCCCCAGTCCCCCTCTGTGCTCCCAGTACTGACTCCCAGTCAGAGCCCAGCAGCATCCCCTGGGACTCTGCACTGCATCTCCCCAGTCCCCCCAGTGCTCCCAGTCCCAGCTCCCAGTGACAGCTTCCAGTAGCATCCCCGGGCACTCTGGAGCCGCAGCTCTCCAGTCCCCCCAGTGCTCCCAGTTACAGCTCCCAGTCAGGTTCCAACAACATCCTGTGGCGCTCTGTGCTGCATCTTCCCAGTCCTCCCAGTGCCAGGTAACAGTTAGCGCCTGGAGGCATCCCCAGGCACTCCTCCCCAGTTCCCCCCAGTGCTCCCAGTCCCACCTCCCCACAGCATCCCCGGGGTGCTCCGACCCTCATCCTCCCAGTCCTCCTGCCAGTCAGCAGCCGGCAACATCCCCGGCGCTCCTCCCCAGTCCCCCCAGTGCTCCCAGTCCCAGCAGCATCCCGGGTGCTCCGAGTCTCATCCCCCACCCAGTCCTCCCAGTCAGCAGCCGGCAGCATCCCCATCGCGCTCCCAGTCTTCCCAGTAGCGTCTCGGATGCTCCGAGCCACTCCTCCCCAGTCCCCCCAGCGTTCCCAGTCCCAGCAGCATCCCGGGTGCTCCGAGCCTCATACCCCCAGTCCTCCCAGTCCCAGCTCCCAGTCAGCAGCCGGCAGCATCTACAGGGCGTCCCCAGCCACACCTCCCAGTCCCCCCAGTCCTCCCAGTCCCAGCCGCATCCCGGGTGCTCCGAGCCTCATCCACCCCCCCAGTCCTCCCAGTCCCCCCAGTGCTCCCAGTCAGCAGCCGGCAGCATCCCCGGGGCGCTCCCAGCCGCTCCCCCCCAGTCCCCCCAGTGCCCCCCAGTCCCACCTGAGGCCGCCGCCGCGGGCCGGGCCAGGGCGATGCCGAGCCCCAGGAGGGCAAGGGGCAGCACAGGGCAGCGCTGGGCCATGGTGGGGCCGCTCCGGGTCGCGGCCGGGGCCGGGTCGGGGCCGGTCGGCGGCTCCGGCTGCTCCCGGGCTCGGTCGGGCCCCGAGTGCCGCCGGCCCCGCCGCTCGCCCGGCCCCAGCCCCGCCGTCCCCCCCGGCCCGCCCCGGCCCGGCCCCCGGGGCTGCCCCGGGCCGCCCCCGCCCCCCCCCCCCGGTCCCCCCCTCCCCTTCCCCGCCCCCCAAAACTCGTCGCGGTCCCCGGCTCGGAGCAGCAGCCCCCGGCCCCGCCCCCAGCCCCTGTCCCCAATCCCAGGTCCCTGTCCCCATCCTGGGGTCCTGTCCCCATCCCCCATCTCTCCCTCCCTTCTCCCCTCCTGTCCCCATCCTGTGGTCCCGTCCCTATCCCTGTCCCCATCCCGGGGTCCCGTCCCCATCGCAGCTGCCCCAGTCCCGTCCCCACCCCACAACCTTGTCCCCATCCTGTGTCCCCGTCCCCAGCACAGCCCCCCCCGGCCTGTCCCGTGTTCCCCGCCCCCCCCGGCCCTGTCCCCATCGCCGCTGTCCCCATCCCCCGTCGTGCCCCCCCCCGCCTCACTCCCCCTCCCCGATCCCCATTCCCCCGTCCCCTCCCTTGCCCCCATCCCTACCCAACCCCACCCCACGGAGGATCCCACCCCGGGCAGGGGCAGGCAGAGGGGCAGGCAGGGGGGGACACGGGAACAGGCAGGGAGGGGGGGACACGGGGGGATACAGGAGCAGGCAAGGGGGGCAGGCAGGGAGCAGGCAGAGGGGACACAGGAGCAGGCAAGGGCAGGCAGGGGGGACACGGGGGCAGGCAGGGGGGGACACAGGGGCAGGCAGGGGGGGACACAGGGGCAGGCAGGGGGCAGGCGGGGGGGACACAGGGGCAGGCAGGGGGCGGGCAGGGGGACACACAGGGGGGATACAGGAGCAGGCAAGGGGGGCAGGCAGGGAGCGGGCAGAGGGGACACAGGATCAGGCAAGGGCAGGCAGGGGGGACACAGGGGCAGGCGGGGGGCGGGCAGGGGGGCACACGAGGGGATACAGGAGCAGGCAAGGGCAGGCAGGGAGCGGGCAGTGGGCAGGCAGGGGACCAGGCAGCCGGTAGTGGGGGCGGGGGGGGGGGTCCTGGGAGGACGTGGCAGGGAGTGTCCTGTCCCCATCCCCCCCCCGCCCCGTGTCCCCCCCCCACCCCCCCGGCTGCGGCCCAGCCCTGGCCCCGGCCCAGGCGCAGACACTCGGCCCCTTCAGGGCGGCACAGAGCCGGCACTGTCAGCCGGGGGCCACTGCCGCGCCGGGCCAGGGGGCACCGGGATGGGGGGGGGCCATCCCCCCCCAGGTGTGTCCACCCCCCCTCCAAACCCCAGTGGCTATTTCGGGAGCTGGAGGTTTGACCAAAGAATAGCTGTGGTGGGTGGGTGTGGCAGCCCCTGGGGTTTTGGGGTATGGGGGGGGGTGGGGGGTGCCCTGGGGTGAAGGGGGGGCCTTGCGGTGAGGGGCGGTCCCTGGGGTGCCCCCTCCAAACAAGCCCCTGGAGCCCCTTGGCGTCTGAGAAGCAGCAACTTTAATCACTGAAAATCCAAAGCGACCAGGATTTGGGGGTACAGGGGGGTGGGGCAAAAGGGAGGGTTGCAGGGGTTGGAAATGGCGAAGCCGAATAAAATTATGGGGGGGGGAGAGGTTTGGGGGGGTGTAGGACCTACAATAAAAACAAAGCCCCCCTCCCCACCTACCCCTCCCAATGGCCCTGGGGTGGCTGGGGATCCCCCCCCTCCCCCCAGCCTCGGGTACCTGCTGCATATTTGGGGGGGGAGGGAGGGGGGGTTCAAAGTGCTATCGGGTGCCTGAGTGGTGATGGGGGGGGTATTGGGGCAAAAACAGGGACACCCCCCCCCCGCCCCAGGACACGCTGCTATGGGGGTGTCAGGGGGCTGCCCCCCCCCCCAACACCACCCCAGGGGGGAGCCACCCTGGCACGATGGTCCCCCGGCACCCCGGGATGGGGGGGGATTTTACAAGGGCCTGAGGGGAGGAGGGGGGCACGGACCTCCCCAGATCCCTCAGGGGGGGCCCTGCTGCCATCCCCCCTCCCCCCCAGTTTGGTTTTTTTTTGGGGGGGGGGGGGTGGCTCAAGAGAGCTGGTGGGGGGCTTCGAGCATCTCCATGAGGAAGGTGTCGATGGGGGTGTCCCCGATGAGCTTGAAGAAGAAGAGGTGCTCGAGGCATTTGAGGCCGATGGAGCGCAGGGCTGGGAGGCGGAGGAGCAGCTTGGCGAATCTGGGGGGGGGTGGATTTAAGAGGGTGAGGGGTGTACCCCCCCCAAAAAAAGCTCCCCCAAATCCCCTCCCTACCTGCCCTGCTGCTCCGGGTACTTCTGCTTGCAGTAGGACTCCAGGGAGGCGTAAACCTTCTCCCGCAGCAGTTCCACCTCGCCGGGGTTGGAGAGCCCCTTGGCATCTGGGGGGGGAGGAATAGGACACAAAATGGGGTGAGGGGGGTCCCCAAAATGCCCACCCCACCCCTCATAACCCTCGCTCTCCCCGAACCTGGGTTGAAGAGGATGATGGCGCGGAGGCAGCCCAGCTCCGTCTTATCCATGCGCATGTCCCGCATTTTGGAGACCAGCTCGGTCAGCACCCTGCAGATGGAGGGAAAAAGAGGGGGTTGTGGGGGGGTGAGAAGGATTTGGGGGACCCCCCGNNAGACGGATTTGGGGGACCCCCCCGCCCCCCCCCCCCCCACCTCTCGGTCCTCCCCACCTATCGAAGATGGCCCCCACGCCGGCGCTGTGGGCGCTGTTGCGGTGGACGTGGAGGCCGGTGGCCAGCAGGATCCCGTCCTTGACGGAGATGGAGCGGTGGGAGAAGGAGGCGATGAGCAGCTCGTTCCAGCCTGAGGGGAGGGGGAGGACACATCAGACCCCCCCAAAATCCTGGGGGGACCCCACACATCCCCCCCTACATGCTGTGGGGCTGACACCCCCCTCGCCTGCCCCATCCCGGGGCTGCGGATACCCCATCCCAACCCCCACCCCCCAGCCACACCACTCCCATTTGGGGTCCCCAAATACCCTCAGGTACCCCCCCAGCCCCCCCATGGGGCAGATGCCCTCCCGTGGACCCCCCAAAACTCCCACCGTGGGGCAGATACCCCCTGGAAGACCCCTCCCATAGGGCACACCCCCTCCTGCAGCCCCTCACAATCATCCTCCATGGGGCAGACACACCCTCTGCAAGACATGCCCCCCCCAAAGCTCCCCAAAAACCCCTCGGGGCAGACACCCCCCAGACCCCCCCCTCCATGAGGCAGGGAGCCCCTGAAGCTCCCCAGACACCCCCTCCCTGGGGCAGAGAGCCCCCAGACCCCGCCCTCCACAGGGCGGAAAGCCCCCAGACCCCCCCTCCCTGGGGCAGACCCCCCCCTCCATGGGGCAGAGAGCCCCTGAAGCTCCCCAGACACCCCCTCTGTGGGGCAGGCACCCCCCAGACACACACCCCCGGAGCAGAGAGCCCCCAGACACCCCCTCCGTAGGGCAGACAGCCTCCGAAGCTCCCCAAAAACCCCCTCCATCAGGCAGACACCCCCCAGACCCCCCCCTCCATGGGGCAGAGAGCCCCTCCATGGGGCAGACACCCTCCTCTGCACAACAACCACCCGCCCCAAGAAGCCCCATACATCCCCACCATGGCACCAAAACCCCCGCCCCACCCCTCTCCCTCCCCCAAGCTCTTCCCTCCCTCCTTCCCCCCCCACCCCCCCCCAAAAAAACTTGGCCGTGCCCCGCCCCCTTCCTCATCCTCACCCGCCCGCAGCAGGATGACTTGGTCGTCCAGGGGCAGCTCGGAGAAATGCGGGATCCTCTTGGCCCACTCCACCAGGGTGAAGAGCTGCTTGTCGGCGGCCTGGCAGATGTTGGTCACCGGGTCATTGGGCTGATGCCGAGGGTGGATGGGGAAAGGGGCGGGGGGGGACACGGCAAGGGGTCAGCTAGGTGACCCCCGGAGCCTCCCCCCTGAGGACTCCTTGTGTGTTCCACCCCCCCCCCCCCCCCCAAAAACCCCAACTCACCGAGCTCCCCGCCCCGGTCCCGGCACCGTCAACGTTTTGGTCCGATTTTTGTTCCACCGCTAATTCGGCTTCTAAAATTTTTTCCACCGGCATCTCCTCATTGGCGTTGGCCCCCAGATCACCGTCGCCTTCCTTCTCCTTCCCCCGCTGCCGCTCTTCCTGCACAGCTGCCGGGACGCGGTGGCAGCGACGGGAAAAAAAAAACAACATGGGAGTGGGAGACGCCCAACGGTGACACCACCACCTGGAGCAGTGTGGGGGGGGGGCGGACACGGGGACCCCCGTCAGCTGGCACTGCCGGGTACCTTCCCGCTTCATGCCGGTGGCCAGGCACTTCTGGTAGCGGCAGTACTGGCACCGGTTGCGCTGGCGCTTGTCCACCACGCAGTCCTTGTTGTCGCGGCAGGTGTAGGTCAGGTCCTTGCGGATGGTTCGCTTGAAGAAGCCTTTGCAGCCCTCGCAGCTGTAGACGCCGTAATGCTTCCCTGTGGGGGGGGAGACGGGAGGGACAAGAGGGGGGCAGGAGGTTGGGGTTTGGGCCCAGGCATCGGCCACGGCGGGGGAATTGGCGGGGGGGGGGGATGAGTGGCTGCTGGTGGTGGTGGGGTGGAGGGGGAGGCGGGCACTGGGGTTCTTGGGGGGGGGGGGGGGGCGGGGGGAGTGAGGTGGCCTCGTCCCCAAGGTGCCACCATGGGGAGGAGCAAGGTGGCCTTGTCCGCCAGGTGCTACCTTGAGGAGGTGGCCTCATCTCCAAGGTGCTACCATGGCAGGGAGTGAGGTGGCCTTGTCCCCAAGGTGCCACAAAGAGGAGGTGGCCTCATCCCCAAGGTGCCACAAGAAGAAAACACGTGGCCTCGTTCTCCAGGTGCCACCACAAGGAGGAGAGAGGTGACCTCGTCTCCTAAGTACCACCATAAGGAGTAAAGTGCCTTTGTCCTCCAAGTGCCACCACGGGGAGGAGCAAGGTGGTCTCATCCCCAAGGTGCCACCATGGCAGGGAGTGATGTGGCCTTGTCCCCAAGGTGCCACTATGAGGAGAAACGTGACCTCACCTCCCACGTGCCACAAGAAAAGATGTGGCCTCGTCCCACGGGTGCCACCACAAGGAGGAGCAAGGTGGCCTCGTTGGCCAAGTGCCACCATGGCAGGGAGTGAGGTGGCCTCATCCTCCAGGTGCCACAAAGAGAAACAAGGTGGCCTCATGTCCAAAGTGCCACCATGGCAGGGAACGAGGTGGCCTCATCCCCAAGGTGCCACAAGAAGGAAAGACGTGGCCTCATTCCACATGTGCCACCCCAAAAAGCAAGGTGACCTTGTCCCCCAAGTCCCACCATGGGGAGGAATGAGATGGCCTTGTCCCCCGGGGGCCACGATGGGGAGGAATGAGGTAGTCTCGTCCACCAGGTGCTGCAAAAAGGAGGACCCCCCATATTCTACCCCAGGGAGGACTCAGGTGTCCCGGTGTCACGGAGAGAGCCCGCAAAAGCCCCAAGTGTCCCCATAGGGACCCTGTGGAAAACCCCAAGTGTCCCCACAGAGAACCCAGACATCCCAGTACCCCACAGGGACCCCCATGAAGGACCCGGGCACCCTGGTGCCCCATAGCACCCCCCACAAAGCACCCAGATGTCCCCATGCCCCATAGGGACCCCAGAAACCACCCAGGCATCCCCATGCCCTGTAGGGACCCCAAAAACCACCCAGGTGTCCCCATGCCCTGTAGGGACCCCAGAGAGGATCTGAGCACCCCGCTGTGCCCCAGGAACCCCTCAAAGCACCCCAAATACCCCAAGAACCATCCTGACTCAGGCTGGGGGGTACCTGAGGAGCGATCTCCGCAGATGGCGCAGAGGCGTTTGCCCGCGACGCCGGGGCCGTGGGGGTGACAGGGGACAGCTCGGATGCCCAGGGGCGGTTTGACATCATCAGAGCTGCTGACAGGGTGCAGCCCCGAGAGGTTGACGGTGGAGTTGATCTACGAGAAAGAAAAGGGGAAGGGGAGGTGGATTGGGTCCTTTTTTTTTGCCTGCCACCCTCTAAACCCAGTTTTGGGGGGCTGCCCCCCTTACCTGGGGGCTGCTGACGGGGCCGTAGGCGATGGCGGGGGTGGCGGGGAGCCCCGGGGAGCCCATGGAGGAACTGATGACGGGGAAGGGGGAGCCCAGGCTGGCGACAGGGGAGTTGAGGGAGGAGGTCATGGCTGAACCGATCATGGAGGGGTGGTGGAGGGGGGCCGAGGGCTCCGGGGGGGGCGGGGAGGCGCTCAGGGATGAGCTGTCAGGGCTCCGGCAGTCTGGGGGGGGGGATGGGGGGGTAAGGGGGTGAGGGACACCCCCCCCCCGCCGCACGGGGGTGAGGGACACCCCCCCCCCTCCAATTTCATCCCTGGCCCTGTCAGCCCCATGCTTCCCCTTGTGTGCCGAGCTCTCGGGCAGCCTCAAAGTGATCTCCCTCACCCCAGAGCCCCCCACAGTGTGCCCTGTGCCCCCCAGCCCCAACTCAGGGCCCCCCCAAATCCACAGGCTTCTCCCCACAGCCCCTCCTTTGCACCCGCAGCCCCCAACATCACCCCAGGGCCCCTCCAAACCCATAAGTACCCCTCATAGCCCCTCAACATCATACCAGGACCCCCAAACCCATCGGCCCCACCCCCACCCCCTCCCCTTGCACCCACAGCCCCCCAACATCAACCCCGGACCCCCCAAACCCATCAGCACCCCCCACAGCCCCCATTTTGCACCTCAGGGCCCCCCAAACCCCTCAGCACCCCCTCACAGCCCCCGCTTTTACACCCCCCCCCACAACATCACCCCGGTCCCCCCCCTCAAACCCATAAGCACCCCCCTACAGACCCCCAACATCACCCCAGGATCTCCCCAAACCCATCCCCCTCCCTCACTCCCCCCATCACCTCAGCCCCCTATCCCCCCGCAACCCCCTCTCAGAGCCCCCCCCCAAAAGGGAAACCCCCCCCAAAAGGGAAAAAAAAAAAACCATTCCCGCTGACCGCGATCGCTGTCGCCCATTCCCGCGCTGCCGGGGGGGCTCCGGCCTCGGATCTCCCTGCCCCCCCCGCCCGCCCCCCCCCCCCGGGCTCGGCCTAGCTCGGGGCGCCGCCGCCTCCGGTCCCACCGCCCCACAATGCACCGCGCCCCCTCCCGTACAACATCCGGCGGAAGTGCCCGGCGCCAAGATGGCGGCGTCCCC